>CM076569.1:893119528-893399382 GCA_034641835.2 Pinus albicaulis
GATCGGGGGGATCGGAGGTCGAAGCGATCGGGGGGAACATGCGATGCGATCAATCGCATCGCAAATGTTTGCGATGTACCAATCGGAGCATTGCATATAAGTGTTGCGATTTGAAAACATTGCGATTGCGATTTATAACAATAAACTTTAAACTTTACGTTATAAAGTTTTATTATATGCATAGTGGGGAAGTGGTTTAGGGGAGGGACTTTGTAATATGAAGTTCTTTATTATAAAGTTCAAAGGCATGGAGGGGAAGTGGTTGGGTAATAAAATCACATAATTTTTTTTTTAAAGATTTATAATGTGATATTATAATCGGAGGGGGGAAAAAGGGATTTATAAAGGAATATTAAACTTTAATAACACAAAGTTGAAAGGGAAAAATGGGAAAATAGGGGGTATATGAGGGTATAAGGGCTTTTACTTCACTTAAGCATAGAATTCAATCCAGAAGTCAGTTTTGAGAGTGTAGTATACCGTTGGAAAGCTCTTTCCGAGCTCTTTTTGATGGATTTTCTTTGAAGATGATCTGGCACTGAACATGCTGCGGAAAAATTCTTTGAAGGCAGGAACATAACTTTGTGGAGATGAAAGCTTCTTAATTGTGACTTATTACATATGATGATATGAAATTTCATAATAAATGATAGTAAAGGCAAAATATCACGTTTTCACCTCAAAGCATGGTTTTTAGGTGAAAATTACATCAAGATGAATATAAACGTCTCTTTGATTTTCTTCTTCCTGGTGCTGTGACTTTGAGATTATTGACATCCTCATGACCTTGCTAATATTATTGATACCTGACTCATTAATTTGACCATGGTGAGACCCTAGAAACTAATGAGACTCATCCTATGACCTACTGACATGATTTTGAGAATGAAAGTGACTAATGATTAAAGACCATAGAAAGGAAAATCAACAAGTATCTTATGAGGGACAGCTGATAAAATTTACTACCATCAATGAATCCATGACCTAGCGGAATGGTGAAATTTATTCGGTATGAGACACCTACTATGCAAATGCAAAAGAGCAGTTTTGATCACTGATGGCAGTATGAATAGACTGACACTAACATTGGCTCCAATGGGGATGGTAGCCCCTTGGAGGTGCCAAGAACACTGTAGACCAAGTAGCCTTTATCCATTGGGCATGGAGTCAATAATATTGAAAACTGACACAAATGCAAACTGACTTTGACTCTAGACTAAGACTGAAAACTGAAATAAAAACAAACTATACCCATATCATCCATGTTTTATAGCCTTCACCTCGGGCCCCAAACTTGAATGATTGTGGATTTTGAACTTTTCTTTTGGAAAAATAAAATGGTATATACAATGATGATGTGATAGATTCTGATCCATGTTTTCAACAATGGTAGTGCTTCAATAGCCTACCATTTACTGCTCCTCCAGGAAAATCCTGGCCATCCATTTCTGAAAGCAAGAAGGCATTCTGGCCCCTGTATGCTGTAATTCTATATGGTCCCTTCCAAAGGTTGTAAAATTTACTGTGCTTCCCTTTGTCTTCATTTCTTGCATCCCATTTCAACACTACATCACCCAACTGAAACTTTTCTGCTTTATTCTTCTTGTCATAAATATTTTTAATCTTCTCCTGCAACTGACTTGTTTTCTGTGACACTTCTTCTCTTGTTTGTTGAAGGTGAATAATCTGGTTGATTCTTCACTGGTTGTCATCATCTTCACTGCCAACTTCTTGTAATAATATCATAACTTGAACTGTAAGAGAAGTAGGAAAGACGACATCATTACCATAAACCAGCTCAAAAGGTGACATACCTATTGATTTTTTACTACTGACTCTGTTTGCCCACAGTGCATTGATAAGCTTCCGGTGCCAATTTCTTTTGTTTGCCTCCAAAATTTTCTTAATTATATTCATCAGTGACTTGTTGGATGACTCTACCAGGCCGTTTCCCTATGGATAATACGTTGTTGAATGGCCCAGCACAATGTTGTACTTATCAAAAAAATCAACCATTTTCTTTGATCTGAACGCGGCTGCATTATCTGTCACAATTTTACATGGACAGCCAAAACGGGATAAGATATTTGATTCCAGGAATTGAATAATTACCGTGTCTGTTGCTTGCCTGGAAGGGATGGCCTCGATCCATTTCGTAAAGTAATCAATCCTAGTCAATATCCATCGATGTTGTGTTGAGGACGCAGGGTGAATTTCTCCTATAAAATCGAGCCCCCACTGCTGATAGGGCACGTTCACTGAAACGGGTTTCAAAGGAAGTGGAAGTAATTTCTTCTTCCCTTGGAAGATTTGACATTCGTGACAATTCATCACTGTTTTATATAAATCGGAAAACAATGTGGGCCAATAACACCCGGCTCTCAATACCTTGTTCGTTGTAGTTTTCCAAAACAGATGACCACCACAGTCACCTTTATGGAAATCATGCATTACTTTCTGAGCTTCTTCTTCAACCAGGAAATTTAGCAGAATGCCTCCCGGATCCTTCCAAAATAGAGCGTTGTTCAAAATGTAATATTTTTCAGATTTAAGCTTCAAATATCTACCTTTTCTCTTAGACATGCCTGGAGGAGGCGACAGATGCTGAAGAACATACACAATATCTGAATACCAAGGGGACTGCAGAAAAATATCTGAAATGGGAACCAGCAAACCTTCATCTTCCTCTTCCGACATTGCTGAAATTAGGTTTATATATAAAGCACGCAGATTTGATTGGGCCATCAATTTTTCCAAACCTTGGCCTTTGATCAACTTAGTAGGCTTGATCTCCAGATCGTACTCCAACATAGTTGCTATCCATTTGCCTCTTTGACCTTCTGGATCAGTTTGCATGAGCACATCTTTGACTGCTGCATTAGGGACATACGCTATAGTGTGTGAATGTAGAATATAGACCCTGAAATCTTTCAATGCCTTGACAAGAGCCAATGCCTGCTTTTCAATAATATTATATCTTAAAGCAGCATCTCTAATAGTCCTACTGAAAAAAGAGATTGGATTTTCTACCCCATCTCTCTTTTGCATTAAAACAGCGGCCATAGTATGCTCAGATGCAAACGAAAATACAATAAAATCTTGAGTATAGTCGAGATTGATCATAACTGGGGCATTAGACAAAGATAACTTTACCAAATTGAATGATTTAATGGCCTCTTCACTCCACTTAACAGTGCTGTCATTTTTTAACATATCGGTCATTTCTCTCAAGTGCTCAGCTAGATTAGGTATAAATCTGTGCAAAAAAATCATCTTACCATTAAAAGCCTGAATCTCTTTCTTGTTCCATGGAAGATCTATGAGCTGGATTTCCTCCACTCTGGCCGGATCTATGTGGATGCCATCTTTGGAGATGATATGCCCGAGAAATTTGCCCTCATCCATAACAAAAAGGCTCTTTTTTGGATTGAGAGAAATCCCAAACTTTCTACAACGCTGAAAAACCACTATTAGATGGTGCAAATGCTCATCATCTGAACCTGAAAACATTGTCAAATCATCCAAATAAACAATAAGAAAAACGTCTTTTTCATTTGCAAAAGCAATGTCCATTGCACGCTGGAAAGTGGCTCTAGCGTTCTTCAGTCCAAAGGGCATCTTGGCATACCGGAAGGTTCCCCAAGGTGTTGTAAAGGCAGTTTTATCTTGGTCCTTCTCATGCACCAAGATCTGGTTATACCCTGAGTAGCCATCAAGTAGTGACATCCTAGATAATCTAACTACCCTCTGCAGAATATGGTCCATTTTCGGAAGTGGGTAATTATCCTTTAAGGATGCCTTATTCAAGTTCTGAAAGTCAATACACAGTCTTATTTCTCCAGTCTTTTTACGCACTGGGACCAAATTCGAAATCCAATCGAAAAATCTAATAGGAAGTATGATTCTTGCTTTGTACAATCTGTTTACCTCCTTTTCAATTGATGGCAGCAGCTTAGGATTGATTATTCTCAACTTTTGTCTGAAAGGCTTCTGATCTGGCTTGATAGGAATTGTATGTTGAATTATGTTCTTATCATACATTTTCAAATCTGAATAATCCCATGCAAATACATCAGAAAATTCAGAAAGTAACTTAACATACTTCTCCTTTACCTCAAGGGATAAAGCTTTTGATAATTTGACAAACTTGGGTTGATCGGCTATTCCAATATTCACGTCTTCAACTCCTTTCTCTGTGGGCACCAGGCTTGGTTTCTTTGCGACATCGTCCTGATCAAAAAGCTCCTCTAGAGGTATGAGACCTCTAGGAATTACATTATCCTTTAACTGCAATATGTCCATCTGGTTTGATTCCAACTCTTGATCGTCAACCTCATACTCACCCTCTATTGGAGTATCTTTGAATTTTCCATCACCTTGCAAAAATGCATTGATCTCATTATCATCCCAAAATACTTGCCAATACCTTAAATTGTTCGGAACAGCAGGCCTATGTTTGACATAGATCTCAAAATTATTGTTGGAGTTCATTGGAATCTTCAAGTTACTTATAGTAGTGGCAAGAGAATCAACAATAATGTTCTGCATCCTGGGCACTACTGTCAAAGTATATTCTGGGAATGTTTTCAAAATGTCCAAGACTGCATTTTTGTATGCCCTCAATCTTGGATGTTTTTCTTGATATTCTCCCTTCACCTATTTGATTATTAGTTCGGAGTCGCCATACACAGAAATCCTTCTTGCATTCAACTTCTTCAAAATTTTGAGGCCTGCAATCAAAGCCTCATATTCTTCTTCATTGTTAGAGCAATCAAAAGCTAGCTTATAAGCACAAACTCTAACATTACTGGGAACCTTCTTAGGTTGAAAAACAAGACTTCTAATCCATATTCCAATGCCAGCTCCATCCTTACCAACAGCTCCATCAAAATCCATACTCCACAGGCCTTCTTCTTCTTCTTGAAGATGCTGGAAATTTTCCTCTTTCTCTTCTTTACCTTGGCTTATTTCTGGCTGTTCATTGTCCCTTTGCTGCTGGCAGGCAGGAGTTTCAAAAGTGTTGCTGCTTTGTCCTTTTCCTTTTTAAGGACCTCTCTGAAATTCTCTGAAATCTCGGGTATTTCATCTACTTGTACCAATTGAACATTCTCATCATTCAAACCACCATCAGAATACAAGACAAAAGACTCTAAATCTATATGGACAACATTTATGGGATGGTTTACAGGCTTATCTTTGCTGGTAATCATATAATTCATTTTCTTTTCCCTATACAACTTCCTCAACTGGCCAAATACAGGGATAGTGGCATAAGAGAAATCAAGCTATATGGTTCCCTTAAGTTTTGCACCCCAAGACCTAGATAGGAGCATTCCAAACCTTGGTGGGACATCAGCAACAACTACATCCATCAAGACATTCTTCGCCGGAATCTGATCTAAAGACACTACCAAATATTTAATTAAACCAATACAGTGGACCCTACTTGAGTCGAAGGAATACAAGTCATGATATTTACGAGTGATTTCAAGACCTAGCTTCTCCATGACAGCTTTGGGCATCAAATTATGTGAGGCCCTGGAATCCAACATAGCGTTATGCAAGATAAACTCATGTACTCTAAGACTCAAGTAAAAAGGGGGGACTTCATTCTCTACAGATTCTTCTGTGGCTGGACCGAAAATAAGTTTAGGGTAGTCGTCTTCTATGTTGACCGTATCAGATATAGAATCGATTTGCAAGACTTTGGACACCTGAGTTTTATACGTACTATTCTTCACCAACTCTGTGAGGGGCATAGACACTTTTAATTTTGAGATTTCATTTTCTAGATTAAAGGAGGGAGATTTTTCTACCTCTTTAATGGGTGGGTCTTTCTTCTCTGTTGGCTCCTTCACTGTGTTCTACTGGTTCTTCTCATTGGCTATATCAGCAACTGCAGGCGCTTTACTAGAAGAAGGATCAGCCGGCTCCTTAGCTTTCTTTTTTGTGTCATTTTTCGTTTGAAGTTCCTTTCTTTTTTGGATGGGGATGAATGTAACCTCTCTGTTCCTTAAAGAGTACTGCCTTTTCTGAGCCGTCAGAGTGTTCATATACCCTCTTTGATAGTCATCAGACTCTTCTTCCAGTACTGTATCATTGGCTAAAATGAAATTTTGGTCTTTTTGAATGTCTGGAGTCGCCACTATGTATTCATCGTCTTCTGTAAGGAAAATGGGTGCACCATCAACCGTAAAGAAATGATTAGCCTCAATCACAGGATCATCGTCATCTGAATCTGTCCCTTGCATGTAGTTTTGTTACAAAGAAGTTTTAATTTGCTGCTGTGGTGGCGCAATTTGGTCCTGCGTTCTCTGGTCTCTTTGTTTAAATCTGAATTGCGGCTGCTGCCCTCTGAAATTCTGATTTCTTATTTGAGGCTCAGGTCTGTCTGCAATGGTCAACCTATCAACCATTTTCTCCACCGTTCTGATAAGAGTGTCCATTTTACTGTCTGAAGTGGAGGCCTCCTCTTTTATTGTGACTCTTTTCTCGGCTCTGGCTCGTGCTCTTTTAGCTAGCAGATTTGCTTCAACATTAACCACTATCTTCTGCATGTCTTCAAGTGAAGATGGATCTCTTTCACACAGTTGATATGCCATGTCGGCATCAAATCCATCGGGGAATTTTAATAATGCTAGTCCCTCAAGAGGCTTCAAATTAGCTGGAATAGCATTATATGTAGCATTGAATCTCAAACAATAATCCTACACGGTTTCACCTACATTTCTTTTAATGTTCTCATATTCAGGCAGAATTTGGAGTGGGTTCTTTTTTACCTCCCACCGGTCCAAGAACTGAGTATGAAACTCCTACAAAGTGCGAATTGTGCTTGGCGGTAGGGCTCTAAACCACTTTCTGACTTCTCCTCCGAAACTTTGAACAAACAGCCTCATCGTCACATTCTCTGCTTCTACTTCATGAAAATTAAAAAAGTCATTCATTTTATCAACATGTTGCTGAGCTGTGACGCTCTGAGTGGCATCAAAGATTGGAATTTTGCTCTGATAGTCAGCAGGCATATCATTGAGAACCTGGGGCAAGACCAGAGGTGCATACCTAGCAGCCATAACTCTGGGTGGATTTACAATAGGATTTGTAGGATTTGAGGGAGGTGTTACTGGAGGAGATGATAATTGGGAATTGACTGATGGGAATACTGATGAATTGTAAGGGGGAAATGCTATTCCTGATGATTCTGAAGGCTCAGGAATACCAGTTACAGTGATGGATTGAGGAGAATTCAAAATATAATCGTCAATGGAGGTATTTTCTCTTTGGACTTCAATATCTACAAGGAAATCAGGATCTAAAACTGTATCATCAATGTCATTTTCAGACTTATTCCTAAATAAATAAATCTCAAAATTCTCGTCTAAGGAAAAATATTCTACAAAAAACCATTCACTGGGCCAAGTATAGGATCTGAAAACAGGTCTGGGGCTTATTGATCCTTCTTGTCTTCTAACAATTCTTGGGATAAGATTTGGATTTTCAAATGCAGGGGGAGGATTTGGATCTGGATTAGCCCTAGTGTATCTTCTTGAAGCCAGTGTGGTGGAATGTCTATTTCACAAAAATAATATTCTACAGCGTAGCAGAAATATGAACATCATCTTTCAAAAGTCTGGAATTATTTGCTGTACTGGGGAAAATTTTGCAAGCCAGATGTTATTGTCTACAAAACTAGACCGGAGATTGACTGAAGTAGCATTTATCTACTTATGCACTTGAAAAGCAATGTGCATTTCGAAGGCTACCTGGCATAACTTCAGGCTCCATCTGTAGCTTATAAAACAAATAACACTAAAAAACAAACAATCTTGAACAACTTCCCCAACAGAGTCAACAGAGAATGTTAGCACCTGATTTGGACCTCAGGCTACAAAGGCAAAACAGGGTAACAAACTGAACCATGCTCAGCCTTGTAGCTAGCCCTACAAGGACAGGAGAGGGCTCTCTCCGTAAAATAATATTCAATGGAAACAATAAATGGACTGATATTAGGCTAGATAAAATGATGGAAAAGGTTTTAATAAATGAATAAATCAAGGGATGTGTGGGATATATAAAGGGACAGTTTGAAACCGAGAATTAAATTAGGACACAAGATATTTCATGCGGCAAGATAGGCAGGAAACTTAGCATTTAAGGTTTAATAAGGATGGGACGGAAATACTAGTGAGGAGCTGAAAAGGGCACAACAAATGGATCCTTTTCAAACAGAAGAAAAATACAGAGTGTGAATGATTTCCCAAGGCAAATCATATAAAATGGATTCTACCTTTCTATCTTGAAAACATTCAAAGGAAATGTTTATGGATGAATGAAACACATAACAATTCACATATGAAACAAAGGAAAGAAACAAAAGCTAACTCTCATACCACATGGATCCCACGAATCAAAGCTGCATCTCTTATTAATTCCTGTCAAATTGTACAATGTAGCGCAGAGATGTCCTTGCACACTATTCCCCTACTTTCTCTAAACTTTCAGACTGCTTACAAATGATTTACAATTACAATAAATAGGCTGAAATGTGGGAACACAGATCCACAGAAGTGGGAGTTGTTCTAACAGCTGAAGAACTGAAATACAATCATAGAAAGAAATACAACAATCTGCCCCTGAAAATAAGGGACAACATTACATTGACTTCATTGGAGATTTTGTTGTTTGGCTGTATGAACGAAAATAGGTAATCTGGTGAACAGATCTCCTATTTTGCTACTTGATGTAACAATATTGTTTTAAATAAGCTCTCGGCCCTTTGAATGTTCTTTTGCTTTCCATTATTTCTTTGTTTTCTGACTTTTTAATAAACTGCCGTAGAAATAGAACCGAATGAAATTATATGCTTTGTGAAGGGAAAAATGGTGAATAGGAGAGAAAGGAGAGGAAACGGGACCCACATAAATCGCAATCGGAGTCAGAGCAAGAGCGGAGGGATATTCTATATAAAACCATAGTGTATTGCAATCGGAATCAGAGCAGGAGCGGAGGGACACAACATATTATACAATAATCGCAATCGGAGATCAGGGATTAAACCTTGTTGAAACAACACCCGAAAAAGTTCCGATGCGATTAGCCCGGGTCTGATGGGGCAGGCGGAATAACACATTTATAATTATGCGATGCGATTGGGGAGAAACAAAACATATAATTTTTTAATTTTTACAAAGGGGAAAGGGGTTTTTGATATGAATGGGGGAGGATTTTAATGGTGGGACCGGGGTATAATCGCAATCGCAAATCGGGCTCAGGAGTGGAGTGGAATGACATATATAGAAGTTCCGATGCGATTGGGAAAGGGGAATGGGGAAAAAATTTATAAAAATGAAATTAATACAAATTCTGAGTTTACAAAGGGGAGAAACCTTTATATTATAAACAGGCGGAGTATCGTACGGTGGGTCCCAAGGTTTAATCGCAATCATAGATCGAGGGTAATCGCAATCGAAAAACTTGCGATGCGATCAATCGGAGGGGTAAAGAAATCGGAGGGAATTGCGATGGGAGTGTTGCAATTTATGGTGGGCCGTCCGATCGGCGGGAGTAATCAACAGTGGGATGAGTGATCGGAGGTTTCAATCGGGGGATGTCACAATCGTGCAATCGAAGAAGACTGTGATCGGGGGATTGGGAGGAGACTTGCGATCGGGTCAATTGGAGGGGAGTTGTGATTGGGCGGATCGGAGGTCAAAGCGATCGAATGGAACATGCGATGCAATCAATCACATCGCAAATTTTTACGATGTACCAATCGGAGCATTCCATATAAGTGTTGCGATTTGAAAAAAATGCGATTGCGATTTATAACAATAAAATTTAAACTTTACGTTATAAAGTTTTATTATATGCATAGTGGGGAAGTGGTTTAGGGGAGGGACTTTGTAATATGAAGTTCTTTATTATAAAGTTCAAAGGCATGGAGGGGAAGTGGTTGGGTAATAAAATCACATATTTTTTTTTTTTTAAGATTTATAATGCGATATTATAATCGGAGGGGGGAAAAAGGGATTTATAAAGGAATATTAAACTTTAATAACACAAAGTTGAAAGGGAAAAATGGGAAAATAGGGGGTATATGAGGGTATAAGGGCGGCTTTTACTTCACTCAAGCATAGAATTCAATCCAGAAGTCAGTTTTGAGAGTGTAGTATACTGTTGGAAATCTCTTTCCGGGCTCTTTCTGATGGATCTGCGTTGAAGATGATCTGGAACTGAACATGCTACGGAAAACTTCTCTGAAGGCAGGAAAATAACTTTGTGGAGATGACAGCTTCTGAATTGTGACTTATTACATATGATGATATTAAATTACATAATAAATGATAGTAAAGGAAAAATATCATGTTTTCACCTCAAAACATGGTTTTGAGGTGAAAATTACATCAAGATGAATATAAATGTCTCTTTGATTTTCTTCTTCCTGGTGTTGCGACTTTGAGCTTATTGACATCCTCATGACCTTGCTGATATTATTGATACCTGACTCATTAATTTGACCATGGTGAGACCCTAGAAACTAATGAGACTCATCCTATGACCTACTGACATGATTTTGAGAATGAAAGTGACTAATGACTAAAGACCATAGAAAGGAAAATCAACAAGTATCTCATGAGGGACAACTGATAAAATTTACTACCATCAATGAATCCATGACCTAGCGGAATGGTGAAATTTATTCGGTATGAGACACCTAATATGAAATCCAAAAGAGCAGTTTTGATCACTGATGGCAGTATGACTAGACTAACACTAACAGGCACCAACCTACAGGAGGCTCCAACCTCAATTCTGCAAGCTAAAACTTGCAAGGAAGCTCCAACTCCCATCAATTTTCTGCAGGCACCAACCTATAGGAGGCTCCAACCTCAGTCAGCTACAACTGACATCTATCAAGCTACAACTTGATAGGGAAGCTCCAACTTCCTCAATTTATCAAAAGAAATGTTTGCTAATTTACCTTAGATATCATCTCTGTTCTGTAGAATCTCTTTCTACTCCTCTCTTTCTTATCTTCTTTGCCTCAAATTTCATACTCTGCATTCTATATACTCACTCTCTCTCTCTCTAACCTCTCTATGCATATCAAGATGATATTATTTATAGAGATTTTCTTATGACTGTTTGTATTCCTCAGGGAATTTGAAATGAATAGCCATACCCCTTAGTCTTCTGCCTTCTCATTTCTTTTCCAGCTCACTCAAAAATATAACTGTAGGTACCAATTTAACATTAAAATGGGATATTTTTTCTCTTCCGGAGACTTTCCAATGCATCACAACAATATAAATAAATTAAAACATTTATATTCAATTACAGTGAAAACTCCAGCTCACTCATTCAACCTCTTGGCTCGCTGCGCATTTGTCTTTTCTTTGACTGTGTCTGTCTTTTCTGTGACTGTGTTTGGCCCTTTCAACTCTAATTTATTTCCTGCTTACTGTCGCAGTGTAACTGCCATACGCCATACATATTTATTCACCAAACGAGCGTTATCAACATTACTAGACCGTGGCTTACGTTAGACTCCTTAATCTTCACTGTATCAATATATTAAATCTTTGTGCAACCCACATGCGTAGCCCTCTAATCATATGGTTCAACCATAGTATAATCTTCTCACGCATACATATCAAACCACCAACTCTAACATTTGAAAGGTTCAGCCCCACGGATTTATAAACCCTTCTTTTATATTTGTCGATGCGATGAATTAAATCATGGTTACAAACCATTGAAAAACCCCATTACACAATGGTCTTCAGCATATTAACAAATAAATGTTCCCGGCTTTATTATTTCACATTAACCGTTGTATATTAACATGTAGCTCTAACAACTATAGATGTCTGGCCACAACAGTTGTTAAAACCTCTATATAACCCAAACTATACTTATTCGATTTCAATATTCAATGAACCCAATTGCATATTCATTTACTTTAACCTCTGTAACTTTGATAGCTATAGAAGAGGGTCCCACATTTTCCGGCATGTTCATCAAAATTTTAATTAAATAGTCATACATGCCTTAATCCATGTATTAAGGTCCTATATAATCCTTCGATTATCTTTTACAACCAAAATCTCGATAACTTATACATCCACTCACAATGTATAAAATTCAACCCATATATGTATTCCGATTTTCTTTTTCACATTTTATAATACGCCCGCGCACAAATTCACAATATAATATTTGGTATATATATATATATATATATATATATATATATATATATATATATATATATATATATATATATATATATATATCTGTGTGTATATCAATACATTATATACCAACAGCCATATATATATGTAGACTCCGCAATTTGAAAGATATAGTTTCGGCCCCACAGGATCTACCTTATCATCCGACATCCACCTTGTCATCCGACGGTTAGAAATACATCGCGTTCCAAAAACCCAATCGCGTGTTCATCCGACGGCAATCACGTATCCAACATGCATGCGTATTAATTCACTCTAATCGTGTGATGAGTTGGGCCCCGATAGTTAAACTACCCCATACATCTGATGGTCACTGTCTTATCGCATCAAATTTTGTGATCCGATGGTGTATAATGAATTTCACATTTTTTTATTGTCCAAACTTTAAAGCTCAAAAAGGACGCGAAACTTGCGGTTTTCAAATACTTCCCTTCTCCACATGTCCATCAAAGAGAAATATCGCGTTCCAAACGTCGAAATAGCTTACCACCTATGATGCAGCACGATACTGCCGGTTTAACTCCTCAAAACCCCTTTTCTGCTCACGGTTCCGCTTCTCCTTTCTCAAGGTTCCGCCTGTTCTTCAATGCCTTTTTATAAATAATTCTACCATCGTTCTTTTTTATTATTCCCGTTCTAACTTCTCCATTGTTCTCTGTTCTAATTGGCCACGCTATTCACTATTCCATTGTATCAAACAGGTTTGAACCCTTGCCCTTCAATCTCATGCTATCTACACTTATGGCATTCAACTCTTCGGGCTTCGTCGAGGCATACATCTGAAATGTATTATTCCAGTTCTAACTTCTCCATTCAACCAAAATCCCGATTATGCATAGATATCAAAAAGGCCCACAGTTTCATTAAACAGAGAGCAAACCCTCTCGACTCACTCTTTGGCTGTCGATGAATATTTTTTTCTGAGAGCAAATCCCCTTTCACACTACTCACTTTGAACCTCGAAATGAATCTTTTGTCACTGCATTTTCCTTAGCCTCTGTTGTTTTCCTTTGTTTGTCTCTACCTCAGCTTCCTCCTTTTCCATCAATGACAACATTTCCAATAGTCTCCCCCTTTGGCATTGATGGAAATACACTTTCTATGTTTGCCTTTTAGGACCCTTTCTCCTATTGCTTGCTCTTCCTTCCCCTTTGACATCAATAGCAAGGGGTTGCTCATTTTTCAATGTGCTTTCAACTCTCCCCTATGACCTGTCTCATGCTTCCCTTGCTAGCTGATCTCCCCCTGGAGTGATATTTTCATTTCTATTCTCCCCGTGAATCTATGCTTTCTGTTCATATCAGAGAGTAGCATCTACATATACTACCCCTAGTCTATCTCTCAAATATTCAAATGGTTCTCTAGAAAGAGGTTTGGTAAATATATCTGCTGTCTGTTCTTTTGTTGGTACATATTCTAGCTTTACTACATTCTGAGCCACTTGTTCTCGGAGAAAGTGATACTTGATTGGGATATGTTTAGTTTTTGAATGAAGCACGAGATTTTTTGAAATACTTATAGCACTTGTATTATCACATTTGATTGAGATAGGTTCATCAATGCTTACCTTCATGTCCTGGAGGGTTTTCTTAATCCACATGACTTGTGTACAACATGCTACTACTGCTATATATTCTGCTTCTACTATAGATAGACAGATAGATGTTTGTTTCTTGCATAACCATGCCACCAGACTTTCTCCTAGATAGAATTCACCTCCACTTGTGTTTTTCCTGTCATCCACACAGCTGGCCCAATCTGCATCTGTGTATGCTGTCAAGGTGAAGCTTTTGCCTTTAGGATACCAAAGTCCATATTGAGATTTTCCTTGTAGATATCTGAATATTCTTTTGACTGCAAGAAGGTGATTTTCTTTAGGTGTTGCTTGATATCTAGCCACTAGTCCTACTGCTAGCATGATGTCTAGTGTTGATGCTGTCAGATACAACAAACTTCCTATCATGGATCTGTAGAGTTTTTGATCTATATCATAAAATCCATCATCATCACACATCTTGCATCCCGTGATCATGGGAGTTGACACAGGTTTGCAGTCCTCCATTTTGAACTTTTTCAACATTTCTTCTAAGTATTTTTCCTGTGAGATGAATGTACCATTGTTATTTTGCTAAATTTGAAGTCCTAAGTAGAAACTGAGCTCTCCAATCATGAACATCTCAAACTATGATTTCATCTCATCAGCAAACCCTTTTGCTAGTTCATCTTTGTTGCTTCCAAACATAATTTCATCAACATATACTACAAAAATCAGGAGTTCATTTTCATGGGCTTTTATGTATAGATTGTTGTTTGCTCCTCCTCTCTTAAAGCCTTGGTTTTGAAAATATTTATCTAGCCTTAAGTACCAAGCACGAGGAGCTTATTTTAGTCCATATAGAGCCTTCTTTAGTCTGCATACATAGTCTTCTTTGTCTGTTAATGAGAAGCCTTCTAGTTGTTCCGTGTAGACTTCTTCTTCTAGATCTCCATTCAGAAATGCAGTTTTCACATCCATTTGATATACCTTGAAGTATTTGTAGCATGAAAAGGCCAGAAACATTCTAATGGCTTCCATTCTGGCTATAGGGGCAAATGTTTCATCGTAATAAAGTCCTTTGATTTGTGAATATCCTTTACAGAAAATTCTGGCTTTATTCCTGATTACCCGTCCTTCCTCATTCATTTTATTTTTGAATACCCATTTTGAGCCTATTACATTTTTCTCAATGGGTCTAGGAACTAGTTCCCAGGTATTGTTCTTCTCAATTTGGTCTAATTCTTCATTCATAGCATTCACCCAAGACTTGTCCTTGCTGGCTTCTTCAAATTCCTTTGGCTCTATTTGTGATAACATGGCTATGTATACCTCTTCTGTCGGTTCAGTTAGTTGCCTTCTTGTTTGGACCCCTACTCTCTTGTCTCCTATGATATGATCTTCAGGATGATTCTTCTGAGTGTATCTAGAAGGGGATTTTGAGCTTATTTCAACATCTTCTGTTGTCTTTCTTGTTTCATCATCATCTTGGTCTTCTTCTTCATGGTTGTCTGATGAACTTCTGCAGTCTGTATCTCTTGTATTGTTTGGAAGTTCTTCATCAAATCTCAAGTCAATGCTTTCTAATATTTTTCGAAGAGTCTTCTTGCAGCACCTCTACCCTTTACTTTTTGATGCATATCCTAGAAATATCCCTTCATCTTCTCTTGCATCAAATTTCCCAAGATTTTCATCATTATTCTTTATGTAACACTTGCTTCCAAAGATTCTAAAATGTTTGATTGAAGCTGGTTTCCCATGCATAGTTCATAAGGATTCTTGTCACTGCTTGTCCTTAAGTGAGCTTTATTAAGGATATGCACCACTGTGTGTACTGCTTCTGCCCAGAAGGTTTGAGGAATATTACTCTCTTTCATCATGGCTCCGGAAATTTTTTGTATAGATCTGTTTTGTCTCTCTGCTACTCCATTCTGTTGAGGTGTCCCTACAATAGTAAATTGTTGCTTTATGCCATGTTCATTGCATAGGTCTGCAAAGTCATAATCTGTGAACTCACCTCCTATGTCTGATCTGATGCATTTTAGCTTGCATCCTATCTGATTTTCTGCTAAAGCGCTGAATATTTTGAATATTTCCAGAGCTTTCGATTTATTCTTGAGAAATGCAACCCATGTCATTCTGGAGAAATTATATATTATCAGCATGAAGTAGGATTCTCCACTTGGTGTTTTAGTTCTTGTAGGTCCACACAGGTCCATGTGCACAAGCTATAGTGGTCTTCTTGTTGATAACTCATCTTTGGCCTTAAAGGATGTGCGGGTCTGTTTGCCTAATTGACATGATTTTCATATGGTATTAGAAGGCCTTTTTATTTCTGGCATGTCTTTGACAGCTTTCTTCTTGCTCAGTCTAATGATATGATCGAAGCTGAGATGTCCCAACCTTTTATGCCATAACCATGACTCCTCAAGTTTGCTAAGATGACATGCTTCATCTTCCTCTTTCACAATGTACACATTACTCTCTGTTCGAACTCCTTTGAGCAGAGTCTTACCTGTGGTGCTTGACCTGACTTCACAATCTTGTGATCTAAAAAGAACTTCATAGCCTTTATCACACATTTGACTGACACTCAGAAAATTTTCTTTCAAACCATCTACAAATAGTACATCTTGAGCCTTTCCTCTGCCATTATCTAGGCTGACTGAGCCTTTTCCTTTTATTTTTCCTGATTTATCATTGCCAAAAGTAACATTGCCAGATTTCTTTTCATCAAAAGTTATAAACTTTCTTCTGTCTCCAGTCATGTGCTTTGAGTAGCCACTGTCCAAATACCACTGGCTTTTCAGGTCTTGAGAAGTTAGGGCCAAGTCACATTTATTCACCTTCTTTATCCACTGGAAGCACCCTTTTGTTTGGTATATTTTGTGAGATGATGAACTACATCTTCTGAGAGGACATTTGGAAGGCATATGTCCAATTTTGTTGCATACACAGCATTTGATTAAGATTTTTACAAAATTTTGAGTACGAGTAAAATTTCCTTGATGTATAAACCTCCTTGAGGTGTTGAGCATCAATATTTGTCCATATTTTCTGCATTCAATGATTTTATGGCCAAATTCTTTACAATAAAAACAGTAACCATAGAAACAATCTGCATACCTGATGTGAGGTTGTCTTCTCCATTTGTTTTCTTTAGGCAGTCTCTTCACTGTTTGTATCTTTTGCTGGTTTGAATTACTCCTCCTTGTATGACAGTATGCAGCAATGTGTCCCGACTTGTGGTAGACATAACAGGTAGCATTTTTCATAGGAGGGAAGAATCTCCTTTGATGGCTTCCAAATTTGACATACTCAGGGGTATATGAATCTTTTTCTGTTGTCTGAGTATTTCTTTCATTCTTTGTTATTAGAGGATTCTTCTGGGTTCTGTCTCCCTCCTTACATGTTTCTTCTTTTGTAGGAATTATTTGAGGTGCTTCATCATCCTTCTTTGCTTTTACAAAAATAATCTCTCTGTTTTCCTTTTCTTTGTTTTTACTTGATTCTCCTTCATAGCCTATTCCAGTTTTTATCAAAGGAGATCTTTGAGCATTCAGAATTTCGTTCAACTTACCAGAGCTTGTTGTTTGAGATGAATTTATAGCCACTTTCCTTTGATCATTTGCTAGTTTCTTCCTGAGACATACTACTTCTTCTTCCAACTTCTCTTGTTCCTGAGTTTTCCCCTTTATTTTCTTATGTAGCATGTCTTCTATCTTCTTGGCTTCTTAAAGCTCTATCTTTAGCTGCATGAAGACTTCCGAATTCTGTTCTTCCTGTACAAACTTGAGGAGAATGTCCTTTTGTTTTCTACACTTCAGTTTGAGTCTATCAATCTCCTCCAGAGCACTTCTTAGCTCTCCCTCAAGGTCAACTTCACCTTCTTCTTCTTCATCTTCTAGCAGGAGTCCTTCAAGTTCTTCTATGGCCATCAATAAAAATTTTGAGGTTCCTTCTTCACTTGAGGGTTCATCTAAGTCTTCAGATGTACTACTGTCTTGTTGAGCATAGAAGGATTTTTTGTTGAACTTCTTTCCTTTCTGCCAGTTCTTTGATGTATTTTTCTCTGATTCTTGAGCATGATTCCTTACTTTCTTGTGAGGACACTTAGCAGCATAGTGTCCAACTCTTCCATAGTTAAAGCACTTGAAAAGAAGTTTACCTTTGTATTTACCTGAGCCTCTATCCAGTTTCTTGACAAATTTAGCCTCTTCTTCATCCAAGCAAGAGCATATGTCTTCCTCTTCTTCTTTCTTCTTTTCTATTTTAAAGGTTGCCTCCCTCGTACTTGGCTTCTTCTATGGGAGCCTCATCTCATATGCTGTTAGATTTCCAAGTAGCTAGTTCATGGTCAAGGTCTCCCAATCAGTTTTTTCTTCTATTGCAGACACCTTGGGATTAAACCTGGATGGAAGAGATCAAAGAATATTTTTCACAATTATACTTTATGGTATGGTTTCTCCAATAGCTTTCATATTGTTAACAATTTCTGCAACTCTTAAGAAGAAGCTGCCAACATCTTCATCATCATTCATTTTTAAATTTTCAAACTGGGCTCTATATACTTGAAGTTTGGCAGTATTTACCTTTTTATTTCCCTCATGGATATTCTCTAGAGTGTCCCACATATCTTTAGCAGTCTTACTGTGCATTATTTTGATAAATTCAGCCTCACAAAGTCCACTTAAGATTGCATTCATGGCCTTTGCATTTGCTACAAATTCTTTTTTAGCTTCTCTTTCTGGGTCAGTTGTCTTTGGGGCATATCCAAATTCTACAGCAGCCCATACCTCTATTCCTAGAGACAATATGTATGCTCTCATTTTGATTTTCCAGAAGGCATAATTAGTACCAGTGAAGAAAGGGGCTTTATTGGTTGAGCTTCCTTCTTGACTAGCCATCTTGGAGGCCTAGGATCTCGTTTCAGTGGTTAAACTGGTATAAAAGGAACCAAATTTGATACCAATTGTTGAATTCTTAGTTAAAATGAGAGGGGGGGGGGGGGGTGAATCAATTTAACACGTACATGAGCTTTTTAAATTTACAGCTTACTTTTATAATCAAACTTAGTATATGAACAGTATTAATATGTTGCAGCAAGTATTAAATTAATGTGACATCAAACTTATTATGAGAGCAACAGACATTAAGCAGATTTGATAAATCATCTCAGCGCATATGCAACACAGATAGAGACAACAGATTTAAGTGGAAACCCATAAAGGGAGAAAACCACATCTTATTATTGTTGTGATGCAAAGGCAAGTTCCAACTCCCTCTCACCACCGTTTTTCTGCAGGCACCAACCTACAGGAGGCTCCAACCTCAATTCTGCAAGCTACAACTTGCAAGGAAGCTCCAACTCCCTTCAATTTTCTGCAGGCACCAACCTACAGGAGGCTCCAACCTCAGTCAGCTATAACTAACAGCTATCAAGCTTCAACTTGATAGGGAAGCTCCAACTTCGTCAATTTATCAAAAGAAATGTTTGCCGATTTACCTCAGATATCAACTCTGTTCTGTAGAATCTCTTTCTGCTCCTCTCTTCCTTATCTTTTCTGCCTCAATCTTCTATACTTTGCATTCTCTATCCTTACTCTCTCTCACTCATTTTTCACATCAATGTGATATCATATATAGAGTTTATCACATGACTCTTTATATTCCTCAGGGAATATGGTGAATAGCCCTGACCTTTTACCTTCTGCCTCCTTATTTCTTTTACCAGCTCATTTAAAAAATGTAACAATATGTGTTAATTTCAATATTATAGTGGGATTTTTGTTTTCCTCTGGAGACTTGCCAATGCATCACAAACAATATAAAATCAATTACAACATTTACATTCACATTTTCAGTTACACACATTAATTTCACTTAGCTCGCTTTCTAGATTTTGGCTTTACTGGATTTGTCTTTTTTGCTGCTGTTGAGTGACTGTCCTGCATACTTTGGTTCACCTCTGTCATGCCCACGTTTTCATCCCTATACAATTTCTCTGTTGCTGTCACTTTCTCTTTCGTTTCTTCAGGCTCTCTTATTTAGTGTAGTTGTATAACCGTTGTGTATATAACTATTTTTAATATACCACAACCACTAAAAAAACTTTTTGACAAAGGGAAACACCCTTTTAGGCACACTTCCTCAAATCAAAGTTTATTGTGTAAGGTTCTGGCGTATGTTAAACTAAAAATAAGTCTCTGACCAACAGATATATATATATATATATATATATATATATATATATATATATATATATCAAAATTTTACTACGTATCTAAACCATAACAGTGTAATATTTGCTCGGGCCCACATATATTATTCTCCATCGTCTTGGTTTACACCTAGAATCCTTTTAACTTTCGAAACAAAACTTTTGGACTAAATAGTCGGGTCCACCTCCAATGAGTATTATAAATAATCTCTCATAAAACCACAACCCAAAATATACTTATTCGAATCAATATTCAATGAACCCAATTGCATATTCATTTACTTTAACCTCCGTAACTTTGATAGCTATAGAAGAGGGTCCCACATTTTCTGACATGTTCATCAACCTTTTAATTAAATATTCATACATGCCTTAATCCATGTATTAAGGTCCTATATAATCCTTCGATTATCTTTTACAACCAAAAACTTGATAACTTATACATCCACTCACAATGTATAAAAGTCATCCCATATATGTATTCCGATTGTCTTTTGCACATTTTATAATACGCCCGCGCACAATTTCACAATATAACATTTGGTTTATATATATATGTGTGTGTGTGTGTGTGTGTGTGTATCAATACATTATATACCAGCAACTATATATATATGTAAACTCCCCAATTCGAAAGATATAGTTTCGGCCCCACAGGATCTACCTTATCATCCGACATCCACCTTGTCATCCAATGGTTAGAAATACATCGCGTTCCAAAAACCCAATCAGGTGTTCATCCGATGGCAATCGCATATCCAACATGCATGCGTATTAATTCATTCTGATCGTGCAATGAGCTAGGCCCTGGTAGTTAAAATACCCCATACATCCGACGGTCGCTATCTTATCACATCAACTTTTGTGATCTGACGGTGTATAATGAATTTCACGTTTTTTATTGTCTGAACTTTAAAGCTCAAAAAGGACGCGAAACTCACGGTTTTCAAATACCGCCCTTCTCCACGTGTCCATCAAAGAGAAATATCGCGTTCCAAACGTCAAAACAACTTACCACCTATGAGGCAGCGCGAGACTGCCGGTTTAACTCCTCAAAACCCCTTTTCTGCTCACAGTTCCACTTCTACTTTCTCAAGGTTCCGCCTGTTCTTCAATTCCTTATTATAAAGAATTCCGCCATCGTTCTTGTTTAGTATTCCCGTTCTAAATTCTCCATTTTTCTCCGTTCTAATTGGCCATGCTATCCACTGTTCCATTGTATCGAACAGTTTCAAATATTTTCCCTTCAATCTCGTGCTATCTACACTTACGGCATTCAACTCTTCAGTGCTTCATCGAGGCATACATATGAAATGTATTATTCCCATTCTAACTTCTCCATTCAACCAAAATCCTGATTATGCATAGATATCAAAAAGGCCCACAGTTTCATTAAACAGAGAGCACACCCTCTCAACTCACTCTTTGGCTGTCAATGAATATTTTTGTCTGAGAGAAAATCCCCTTTCACACTAATCACTTCAAACCTCGAAATGAATCTTTTGTCACTGCATTTTCCTTAGCCTCTGCTATTTTCCTTTGTCTTCCTCTACCTCTGCTTCCTCCTTTTCCATCAATGACAACATTTCCAACATATGTGCTGCATTTGTGCCGCCGACCATGCCGAATTGCTACCAACCACCGTATCCCCCGCACCGCAACTCTATTGCCGCCGCCATCGCAACTTCGCAACTCCTTCTCATTTTCTCGCCGGCCATCGCACCGCAACATCCGCAACCGAGAACTATCCAACACACCGAACCAACTATGGCCGCATGATGCATCCGTCACTTGAGTCCTCGACCGCCGCTAGTCTCTCGTGCTGTTCACCGAAACCTCTCGTGCTACCGCCGACTCTCGCACCGTGCCACCTCGCATCACAACTCTACACCGAAGGTGGCCACCGCACTGCTGCCAACTCTGCACTGCACTGCCGATGACTCTGCCCTGTTGCCAACTCTGCACTATGCTGCCTAGTCTCTGACCGCTACTAGCTACTGCATCTGTAACTTTTGCATCTGACTGCACCTACTGCCACTGGTCCATCCTGCTACTCCAACTGTGAGCTCCCGTAGCAAGGTATTGATTCAAGAGGTGGACCTCCTTAAGAATCTTGCCCAACTTGTAGTACTCTGAGGCAACAAAACCAAGTCACCCCACCTCACTCCTGGAGGTATGTCTGCTATCATGGCAAAATCTTCCTCCATTTTGGAGGAAAACTTATCAATCTCTGCGGATGTAGCCTGCTGGTCCTACTTCTCCTCTTTGTCCTTATTTTTGAGAGCACATTGAGTGCTGTAGTGGCCTAACTCACCACACTTGAAGCACTTGACCTTAGAAAGGTTCTTCTTCTTCCTGCACTGCTCCTATTGCCTCTTTGATTCCAGAGCCACATTGTCTTCTTCCTTCACCTGCTTCGTCCCACTACTACTGCTACTGCACTAATGGTGTTGCTCACCAAATCTCGCCTCATCTCCTCTTGCTGCAGATCAACCCACATCCTGTCCCACTTTGGCAACTTGTCTCTGCACAAAATACTCTAGAAAAAGACCTACCAGTCCTCAGAAACACTGTTGAGAGCTAACCACACCAATTCTATAGGTTGGGGTGCTCACCCTACAACTGACAGCTGATGTTGGACCTCCTGAAGCCTGGTGAGGAAGGGGTCTATGCGTTCCCCCTTCTGAATACGAATTCATCTCGACTTCTCCTCCAAATACATCTTTCGCTGCTCGGAATATCCTTGGTACAACGTGGTGAGAGCATCCCACATTTGCTTAGCAGTGTCCTTGCTAGCTATATGTGATACAACATGATCTCGCACCCCATCGGGAATCAATCTCTTCGCCTTTGCCATCTCCTTCTTGTAGGCCTTCGGCTGATCAGGATCAATGGGTACAGCCAACACGTTATCGATGTAAGCCTTGAGATCGTACTCATCTAGAAGGAAGGAAGCCTTTGCCTTCCAAATCACATAGTTGGATGCTTCGTCCAACCGATCCTAATCTCTCAGCCCTGTTGATGCCATCTCAACAAAAGTAAGTCGAAACCCTTCTCTTCTCCTATGCGCAGCTATTGCTAGGCTTTACGCACTCGCTGTTGGAATGAGTAAATCTGCTCACAACGACTACTGCTCTGCAATGAGAAATCGAACTTCTAAAGCTAGAAGTCCCCTGAGGAAATATTTCTCTCAGTGTGTGCTCTTTCTTCCTCTTGACACTATTTTTCACTAGCAACTGCTGCAAAATACTGCGCCTAGTTGAAGATCTGCTCTGCAAAGAAAAATATTGTTGCTCCCTTTGCCTTTGGTAATATTCGATCTGGAAAATCTGATTTCTCTGTCGCTCTCTCAGAGAAAATTGATTTTTCCTCAAAAATTGACCCTCCTGGCCAAAGGGACTGCACTTCCTCTGGGGTTTCGAGCAGCCGCTTACTTAGTGCTACAAAGATCCTCTTCCTTTCTACAACTAAGCTCTCTGGATTTGTATCTGTGCTCTGATACCATGTGAAAATTCAAGAATCCCAAATTTGTTAAATTTGGCAACTAGGGCCAAATGCCATGTTGCACTGCTGATATGATGGAAATGATATTTTTGTTGGATTACTCTTTCGGAGAGGTGCAAGATTGATCTAAAGATCGTCTTGTTTGGATGAGAAGAAGTTGGATTTTGAATTTATTTTCCACACGTGCAAATTGTCAAGGTCGGCCAAAATTGTTATGTAGCACAGGCCTCAAAAGATGTGTCACACACCCTCATTGATGGATATAAAAAGGAGAGACATAATCCTCATTTCATCATCATCTCATCACACACATCTCTCTCTCATATGATAGGTTCGTACAACCTTAGAGGCTTCTCTCTCTCCTCTGCACATGTGAAGGACTTGCTGAAGCTTTCAAACTGTTTAGGGCTTTTTTGGACAACGTTGACCAATGTTGACTTTGTGTCAACACTTGTTATTTGACTTCGATTTTGGGTGAGAATTCCGATTTTGAGAGGCCGCAGCGAGAGGCATAGAAATCGAGGAGCAGTGTTGACTTTGATTGCAGTTGACCATAGCGTTGACCACAGGTTTGACAGCTGATTTGACCACAGACTTAAACCATTGCGTTGACCGGATTTCAGGACTGTTTTGGGCTGTGTTTGACTATGATTGGAGGTCGAGTTTGATTGGGTTTGATTGAGCTTCATTAGAGGCTGATTTGTTGGTTTGACAACATTGACTTTGCTGGCTAGGGCATCTTGTTGACTGCTGTAAATTGTACTTTCTCTCTCTGCTGAATTTGAAGAATAATAAGAAGATTTGGTCAAAGGGTTTTCCCCGCATTGGGGTTTTTCCCCGGCATTCGCCAAATTATTGTGTCTTGGCTTGTCTTCTGTCGATTTATTTGTGTTCTATCAACATTTACTGTCAATGTTTATGTGATTGCATATCCAGAAATAGAATTGGGCCAATAAGAAAGATTGAAGTAAATTGCTCTAAGCATAGAACATACCATGGTTAACTAAAATTAATAGAATCCTACTGCAGTGACTGATATTGTTTCTTCTATTTGTTAAATAAATTAAACAAATTATTTACTGTGTGCTACGACAAATAACGAAACAAATACACTGCATCCTTCACAAAACAAATAATGTGGAAGAAAAATAAAAGCTGGAAGAATAGATGCACACACAAAAAATACATTGTTATTTTTGGACTAAGTCCCCGGAAAAGCCCAACTCGGGAAAACTGGTGCAACAACTGAGGGTTTTAATATTATGCAATAGTAAATCTGACTACAAAACTATGGATGCTTAATCTAACAATCCAAACAGAGAAATGACTGGCAATAAAACTAGTGATAAATTTTCTCACTTCCACAGGTGATCTGACATTGACCTCAGCTTGATTTGAGCTGCTCCTTGCTCCTTCTGCGCAGTCGCTGAGTCAGCTTACGCAATACTATGTCCCACAAGCTCGAAATAGCGTCTCCTCTTGCTGTCTCTGCAGATGCTGTCTGGAAGACTGATCTCCTTTGCCTTTGGACCCTCTGCCAAACTTTCGGCTCAGAAAGTCTCTTGCTCCCCAGGAAATACAAAATCTTCCCATAAAGCTCTGCGCTGCCTCTTTGTGGCACTCACTGCCTCTCTGCAATGTACTCACCGAAACTAGAAAAGCTTCCTTCGCTCTTACTATCTCTGCCCCTCTCTACTGCTTCGAGCTCACTAGCTCTCTCTCCGGCAATTGAATGTTGCTACTCTGGAAATCGATCTGCCAGTGAAATCAAACTGCTGAAAGTGTGTTCTCAAAACCCCATCATGTTCTTCTTATAATCTTCCGTTGAGACTTCAACGACCACTATTAAAACTTAATCGGTGGCTAATATTAACTAGAAATCTATCCATGTTTTTTCTAGAAGATTCTCACCATGACTTAATTAATTCCTTTTAATTAATCATATTTCCTAAGTTTAGACTTAGGAAATATTAAAAACTGACTAATTAATTTAATTAAGTTATCTCTAGGTGGAATTTCCAGAAACAATTTCTGGGTATTGGAGAATACATGTATTCTAACCTCTCTGCTAGATCTCAAGGCTAGAACACATCTGATGCTACAAAAACTAACAACTCTTTGGATCTAACTTGGTTCTTTTCGAAGCTGGAATCCAAGTGAAAGCAGTTGATCTAAAGACTTTAAGGTGACCTAATTTGGGCTTTCTACCAGACCATGCTTCCCCTGGTGTCTTTTGCTTTATTGCCATCGTTGGAGATCTGTTCAACAAATAAACTGCTGTGAATACTGCTTAAACCCAAAATCTGTGTGGAACACATCTGTTCTGCAATATACATTTGGCCATCTCTGTGATGGTGCGGTTTCTTCTTTCACCCATTGCATTATGCTGTCGAGTGTAGGGTGTAGTGCATTGTCTCTTGATGCCATGTTTAGAACAAGAGTTATTGAATTCTTTGGAACAAAATTCACCGCCATTATTAGACCTAAGAGTAGCTATGGGACAACCTCACTCTTTTTATACAATGCTTTGAACTTTTGAAATTCATTAAACACTTCTGATTTCAATTTCGGAAAATAAACCCACATCTTCCTACTGAAACCATCAAGAAACAGAAGAAAATACCTAGCATCGGTGATTGATGCTGTGTTCATTAGTCCACAAATGTTCGGATGAACTGGTTGAAGGACTCTTTGTGCTCTTGAAGCATGCCCTTCATCAAAGGGTGATCAATGTTGCTTCCCAAGTTGGAAAGCTTCGCAAACTCCCTGGATCTTCAGTGGTATATCCGGAAGTCCATTGACGAATTTCTCTCGAGCCCATTGAGAGAGAGAAGTCATATTTAGGTGACCATACCTCTGTTGGAAAATCCATATAGGTGGCAGTTAAACGATTTTCCTCTTAATGACGTTAATTTGTGATATTTTCATTATTGGTATTTAATTTCTTAGTTATCTTTTCTTATCATCAAGATTAATGCCAAACACCAAAAAAAAGACCACAAGATATAGGCACGCTGCTGTGGCAAAATCCCCCTCGAGGGGAAAACCTAGTCACAATTTTTCCTTCATTAGATTCAAGATAAGACGACCATGACTCTTACAAACTAGTCTAGATTCCCTCCATCAAGTCATCATTCTTTCACTGTACTTGTCATTACATTTGCACCAAGCCATCATCCTTTTCGCAGTCATGACACCAAGATCTCCTTACTGTTATTCCACCAAAACCACATCATTGTCATGACACCAAGATCTTCTCCTCTGGGGAGACACTGAAACCTTTACCAGAATGATCTTTTGAGAATGCACCGAAACCTTCTTCCTGAGATTTCACCGAGACTTTTTCCTTGAGATAGTACCGAGATCTGAGAGATAACACCTAGACTTCTCCTCTGAGATTTATACGAACTCTTCTTTGCTGTGAGCATCTCTGTGATCTATCCAAACTCCCTGTCCTGTAGTAGCACTGAAACATTACCTCTGAACTTGCTTGATTCACTGAAACTTCTACTCTGAAATTCGAACTATTCTGTGTTTTTTAATGCAAAACCTCAGCCTGTTGTATATAGTAGTTTGCCCATCTTAAATAAGCGGACATGACCATTATGAACCGTTGTGTCTCTAATTTATGGTAAGGCCTACTTCAGTTATATTAATTGAAGCTGATTTGTAGATAATCTATTTGAGGCCGACTTGAAGACTTTGGACAGGAGGATGACTTGATGGAGGAGTACAAATAACAAATTGACTTTGACTTAATCCTAAAGCCTTCAATGGAGGCTTGACCTATAACCATTGACCCAAGCATGAAATCCATGCTTTAACAAGTGAATTCAACAATAATAAAATTCTTTTCTTTTGAAAAATATATTACATCATTGACTTCAAGTACAATGAAGACCGAACCTAGTTACATTTTCTAACAACCTCAAATGCCATAGTGTACTGATATCTGATGCAGATTTGGCTGCCAATGCATGTTCTTTGACCTGGCCAATGTCCACTGACCTAAACAAACCATGGTCCTCCACACCATGAGCAATAGTCTTCTTGGTGTCCCTGTCAACTATATAGCATTTATGATTGCTAAAGTTGATATCTAGATTGGGGCAGTGCCTCATAATCTGACTAACTAATAGTAGACTAAGCTTCATACCTAGCAAATAGTAGACACTGAGAAATAGTAACATATTTTCTCCAAAGGGAATCTGGACATTTCCTTTACTAGCTACTATATACTCCGCCCCACCACCATTTGAAAATTTCTGAATATTACTTATGCAGAAACCCTGCTATTAAATTTGTTTATACTTCTACTTAATCAAGTTATTAATCTGAAATTTCAGCATTAACATCGAAGTAAACACATTAATAGTTCTTCACAGATACAGATTTAAAATTGAAAACATGCTTATAGACATAGTGACACACAAGATTTTCTAGACCACTGTTTGACCCAATCGGGACGATAACGGAGCGGCCCGACCACGACATTGGTTCTTGTTAAACTATGCAATGAAAATATATTTAAAGTTTGTTTTTAAATTGGGCGGGGCCCGAAAGGGGGCCAGCCCCTAAGGGCCGGCCCCCTCAGCATTGGACCAACCGCTCAGAACCGTGGCCTAAACATGGGCGGATAACACAGTTAGTGGGTCATGGTCACGTGCATTCCAGCGATGGTTTAAATATATGGTTTTAACATTAAACAAACCCGCGGATAACTCAAAGTTTATAAAACAATTCCGTTCGGTGCGGTCACAAGGGGCTTATCCGCCAACCCTCCAATTCGGCGGTAAATTCGGCGGTCCCCCCAATTTTAGCGCCCGTCTCCATTTTTGTCGAGGCTATCTGGCAGTGCTCCACATTTAGTGGAGCTTTTCAAGGGCACACTGGGCAAAAACTTCAGTTAGTCATAACTTTGGCTAGGGAAGTCCAATTGGAGTGAATTTGTTTTTGTTCTGGGGGTATTGAAGCATTCTGGAGCTGTTGGGACAGGTTGCAGAGCCATCAGGGCACTCTGTCAGTGATTTTATCAGTGAATTTGCTTGTGGTGCCACCAGGGCTTGATGAAAGATCAGCTGTATTGGACTATACTCATCCATTTGAGGTGAATGAATAGTCGGTTTTCACTGTTTTCAGTCCTCTGTTTCTGAATTTGCAGCTAATTTAGCCTTTTGAGGCTTTCTTCACAGTGTAATACTTATTTTGAGCATTAATGAAAGAGGGAAAAGCCTATTTGGAGGCTTTTGGACCCAGCGGAGGTAGCCCAAGAGAGGGGTGAACTGATTAAACAAATGCTTACTGTTATGCTGTGCATTTTCGCTGCTATATTGTAGATTTTACTACATTAAACAGTAACTTTTAATAAGTCCACTTTTCACAATGAGACTTATACAGTGATCAAAACTCATTTGTTTCACTTCAAACCACATTACTTCCATTGCAGAATACTTGAACTTGCTTATTCACACATAAAATTTGGTTAATGAATACTTTGCAAACATAAACAAATACTTTCATTGCCAGATCGATTTAGTGTTGACTTCATATTTCTTTAGGCAGAGCCAGTAAGAGGGCTAGAAGCTTCTGGTTTCATCCTTTCTAGTAAAGGTGAAATAACCAGTAAAAGCCCCTACTGTCTATCTCTGTATAAGAAATATTTTGTTCACACATATTTCAGATCAGTCCCCCTCTCTCAAGACTGCACAGTCCCTCTAAGCTCTACTCCTCCACGAATGCAACCACCAATCCTCTTGCAAAATGCTGATAGATAATTCCTAAATTAGCCTGTTGCTAATTGGAATTATTACATGTTCCCACAAGAAAATTAAGCTCCCTGGATTGAGACAATTTTTTTGCCACCAAAAGTGTTTGGCTTACAATTTTTCAAGCATGATTTTTGAGTAGGGAAGCCTAATATTCAAGCTTATGGCCTCAATATTGATATGCAATTTCATTTTCATCTTTTTACTTAAATTTTTAACGTTACCATGAAATGACTCAGGATGTTTGAGAGTGGTTCCAACGTCATCGGATTTCATATGGAGAAAGTAGAATTTTAGTTTCCACTCAAAATCCAGCAGACTCATCAGTTTTTCTGGATTTTAGGATTGGGGGGATTACAATGTTTCCATTGGATTTTGTCATGTACTAGGGTATGAGAGTCGTATTTAATTAAGAGCACCAAGCCCTCTATGTACCTTCATGTTAGTGACATTGGTTGTTGAACTCCTCTATCATGACCCTACTAAAAATTTAGCCATCACTCAAACAAAATCTTGACTTGACATGCTACATTTTTTCTATCTTATGTTAATTGCTTAGAGGGTGATATTAATGACAAAGATCCCAAGATAGGCAATAATTTTGATGATATTTAGCGATTTGTTGTAGCATGATTTTTTTGGATGCTACAGGCCATCTAGAGCCTATTTGTTGATGTATTTTCAATTTAGAGATGGATTACACTCAATGCTATTTTGGTTATGTGCACCCTTATATGCGATATAAATGAGAACTTGTAACTTGTGGACGTGGTTGATGAAGATTTTAACTTCTAGATGATTGATGTTATATGGTGTAATCCATATTTTTATGCTTTTTATATCTAATTCACCATTCTACATGCTTTTGTGGACATATATGCATCAAAATATATATTATATAAAAATTCGCTTCCAAATCGAGAGCTTTTGAAAATGTCCCTTCTCGCTCCTTGCTTCCCCTCCCGCTGCCAAGTAACATTGGTCTTGTTACCCCTCAAACTAGCAAGGGTCCTAAAAGGGGATCCTTGGAGGGCTACTACTGGGTCAAGGGAAACAATGGAGCAATAGCCCACTGTCACCTCGGCTATGGCTCCCTACTCTTTATGAACTTTCACCGATGGGAGGAGATCCGCTATAATAGGGATCATGAAATGAATGGATCAATGATAGGGTGAAGGGGTCATCTTGGGTGCCTATTCACAAGAGAGGTTCAATTGCATAACTTTCTTGCTTTGGGAGGCAAGGTTGAAGGCTCTCAAGGAAGGGTTCCACGTGAATTTCAAGTTTTAGGCTTAGGGTATGTATCTTATAATGGAGGTCCTTAAACCCTAAAAATCTTGTGAAGGCTTAGATTCCAGGTGATCTTTGAAGAGTTATCCTTAATAGTGCGTGGGACCACATAGGACCAAGTGGACTCGGGGTCAGGGCATGGGAGTAGGGTTTAGCAACCAATGATATACTTGACCGAATCAGGGAGGAGAAGGGGATCAAGGAAGGAATTTTCAATGAAAGATAATGTAATGATCCTAGTGAGGTTTTCAGCCTAAGGAAACCAGGGGCAAGAATTAGTCTTCAAGCTAGGGCTTGCGATATCTCAAGCTCCTACCGTCGGAATCTCATGAAATTTGGAGGGCTTCTTGAGGACACACTAGTGCAGTTGTGGACCAAAACTCGAAGTGTTTGGATGACTAGATTGTGAGATAATTGATGCCCTAGGTGACCTATGTAGGCTAGGCCTAGAAAAAGGGGAAGGTGAAAGAAATAATCTTTGAGGTGATCACCTATGGAAGATTAGTGCCTAATCCTTTTGGGGAGATTGGAGTCAGGTAGAATTATGACTATGGACTTTGGATTTTTCTATGTCAAGGAGGCCTCAAAGACAACTTTGCTAAGCATCAAGGCAATAACAAAAGCAACTTCAAGAGCTTTATACTTCGTTTTGAAAAATAGATGGCTTATCAAGATGAATTTCAACGACGAAGCATCTCTAGGAACATCCACTCATAATACATGGCCCATACATGAAACATCAATATCTAGAAACAAAATTTCCACAACTTCGCATAAATGGATGTAGTAAATTAGCCCTAGCATAGCGAAATCCCAGCAACAATGTATGCGACAAAATAGAAAGAAAGAACAACATTAAATTGCACTTACATGTATTAAGAATATATCCAACCATCAAAACTTTGCCAATCAAGAAGCTCCAAGACAAGAGAAAATGATCCAAACATCAAAATTCATTCCATGCTCCAAAAATTCGTCCTCCAAGAAGGATAGCGAAGTTTTCTAAAGAGATAAAAGTCCAATTGAACTGGTGATGCTAAAATGAATTCACATCACTTGTATTTATACACTTCTAATGAGTTCGATTTAGCTAATTAGGCTTACATTAGCCCCTAGAATAAAATAATGTGAAAAATAACTAACTTCTGGTGACAAGCCCACCAAACTAGCTCATAAACAAAAGAATAAGCCTTTCAAGAGGTGGAGTGATTGGTAATACATGTCATTGGGCCTTCTAAGAAGCCTGATGAAGTCCATAAGTGCCATAATGATGAGTAGGACTCCCAAAAGTAGTGGACAAAGGGTTGGCTCCTTGTTCTCCAAATAATAAACTTGTGGTGCTCCCAATGGGTGTAGGGGCACACAAGTAACCTCATGGGTCTCCAAGTAGATAGAAGATGCCTGTAGACCATTTGCAAGGGTTCGGATTATGGTGTAAGTGATCCCACATCATCATATAGGTTCTAGATCATCTGCCAAGTGCATGGTGCAACTGTGGGGCCGACTGGGCATGGTGAACCAAGTGCATCTTCTTCGTCCAATAGGTGAATCTCTAGCAATCTCTGAGCATCTCTGGGGATCCATGGAGTGCTGTCTACTGCTGTGGAGGCCCATGGCTCTCTACACACACCCTACGTGTGCTAATCACCCTAGAGTGGACTACCTTCATCCAAGGTATCACTGTACGAGATAATCTACTTGGTTGGGATTGTTTGTGGGCTGATTTCACACAGGAAGAGATGAGGTTTGCTCTGGTTGAGAGCAATATCAACGACAACAATAGCAAAAGACCTGTTGTCGCTCAGATTGTACAGGTACTGTGAAAATGACTCAAGGCAGGGGATGTCACTCTGATCCCCGCCCACTCTGTTCTAGCTGTCTCCCAACAACAGGCTATGGGGGGTAGTCTCTATGGAAATGAGGTGATGGAAAAGAAGTTGGGAACCAACTTGTTCGGGAGACACAGTTGAGTGGCCTAGCTACTTGGTAAAATTTAGCAAGATTAAGGATTTGATTAGATTTAAAATTGAGAATAGTGCATTATGGAGTCAAACTTTCTTGCTTGTTACAAATTAGAGCCAAGTAACCGGATGGAAAACTGCTGCTTGGACGATTAACTAACCTATATGAAATGCAAGTCTTAAGATCTTGGTGAGATGCAAGTATCTTGGTTACTTTTAAGTTAAATGCCTAGTCTAAGTTGAACCTTCCCCTTAACTTTTTCGAGATAAGTCTTTGGAGTAGGTTGTGGGATGGAACCCAATGGGAAGCAAGTAGAGGCTTGATTAACAATACCTCCCCCTGTGTTCCAACCACCCAGTGCTTCTGGCGCTGCAGAGACTGTGGCTTTGACGACCACAAGGTCACTATTTTAACCACTAGAAAGTGCTGAATCCCTCAAGCTAAATGAAGAAGGGTTGTCCTAGGAGTCTATCAACCAAGCTTATGCTTGGAGGTAGGTTATTAGATGCAACTATATTTAGAATACTTATACAACGATGATGAGTGAATTTCTTAATTAGAGATTATCTAAAGTTTCGATGAGTTATGTGTAATCTCACAACTAAGAAAGTGCCAATTAACTTAGTTCCAGTAAATCAATCCACAAGATACTTAACCAATGATAACAATTGAAAGAACTTAGAGCACTTATTCACCAATGATTATCAATACAAGATGCCAACAACAATTACTCAAGATGTTCTTATGTCAATATCACAATGCTGATTAGATTTCAAATGCCCAAATCGACTTATTTCATCAACAAGATTAGAACTTAGATGTCTGAGTGTTTGAAGTGCCAAGTTAACAAATTCTCAAATGCAACTACTTTGAGAAAGATACTTATGATGAAATTAGGACAGCAGTAAGAAAATCAATGAAGACCCAAGAAATAACAAGCCTATGATAACCAAAGATGATCAATGAGATGCCCAACACTTTGCTAATGTAAATTATGAGTTTTAGCCCACTTTGAGATGCAACATTCAGTGACATATCAGATCTGAAATGGCTTATTACAGCAGTAAGAAAATGAGTGAACAATCTATCAATACTACAACAAGTGCCAAATTATGCCCAAAATTTAGAATTAGCTTGTCAAGCTGGAAAAAATTGATTTTTAAACCCTTTTAGAAGTGTTATTCAGAAAATATCAGATCTAATTATTCAGTTACGCAAAGATATTCCAGCAAGCTAAAAAACAGATCTAGGCTAGATATGCAACCCAAATGGCCAAAAATTTAGGAAAATATTATTCTGCAATATTTGAGTGGTTTTAACCAATTAGATGTGTTTTCTAGGGCAATTATATCACTATTATGAAGATGTTATCACGACTGTAACAAAATAGAGGTAAAATAAGGGTTTAGAGAGCAAAGCCTAGGCACAAGGCCTTGAAGATCATTTTGCCCAAAAGTTCCAAATTTTTGCAATGAAGTTGCCACTTGAAAATCAAAGATTTTGAGCCAAATTTCTGCAAAACCCACCAAGTGTTTAGTCCCAAAAAAATGTAGAAATATATAGAGGTCAAATTAGAGCCAGAAAAGGGCTAAAGAGGGAAAAAAGGTCAACATTGAGGCTAGAAGGCCAAGGAGGAGCACGAAAGAGGAAGAAAGGCCAAGAAAGGATCAATGCTAGCCCTGAGGGCTCCTGTCCAGCTTGAAGAGGGGGATGAGAGGCCATATGAGGCTACGACCTAGGGCGAAAAAGCCCTTAAGGCCTGCGGCTGCCTTAGGAAGGGAGGTCGAGGGCTTGGGAGGTACCCTAAGGCCTACGACCTAGGGTTCTAAGGCCAAGAAGATGTATCGCAAGCCCTTAGAGGGCTGTAGCTAGGGAGAAGAGGGGAAGAAGGAAAGGAGGGCCGAGGAGGGAGGACATAAGACTGAGGGAGGGGGAGAAGGCTAGCGGAGGAGAGAAAAGGGGCAAGAAGGGGAGAGGAAGTTCCTCTAGGGCCTGCGACAAGCCCTAGAGGGAAGGTCGAGAGCCCTAGGGCTTACGACCAACCTTAGTAAGGTTGAAAAGGATGACACAGAGGCCTCAAAGGGGGACGCTGAGGGTTTGGAGGAGAAAACTAGGGCTAGGAGCCCCAAAAGATTGAAACCTTTCTCCAAAAAGATATTTTGGCTTCAACTCTTCAATTTCCTGAAAATTCTTCAATGGTTGGCCCTGCAAAAATTGTAGAGACTAGATCTTACCCTCAAGGGTCTAGATCTAGCTCTCTTCCAACTCTTTCTCTTGATCTCACCTGCAGAAATAAATTCACAAATACCCAAAACCCCAATATATACAAAATTAAAAAAATAATTCAAACCCCAAAAACCCCAGGTGCAAAATAAATGTTAGAGAATAAATTATTTACAAAAAAAATTATTTTACAAATATATTTACAAAATATACATGTGAAAATGTTTGAGGAAATTTTTGAAATTTTATAAATCTTTAGTAGTGGCTAAATGTATTTCGAACGATAAATAATAAAGCACAACTTTAGTGAAGTTAGAACATCATAAAAATAATTAGAGTCCAAACATAGTCAACCTCTATCCAAAGTCCGTGAACTTGGAGTCCAAGGGTTGGGGGACTTGCAAACACTATATATTTCTGAAAATAAATCGTTAGAAACATCCAGTGAATCATATCACCTAAGATAAACCCACAACTTACCAATAGAATGTTCCTATCACTTACAATGAAATAACGATCAAAATATTTATAAGACGCAATATAGGAATGCCCGTACCCAACGCATACCACAAATCATCAGAGACACCATGAATTGCACCCCAAAGTCTTTATTATGATTATTTCAATGTTCCCAACGGGAAAGTAACTCACTTTAGCTTTTCAAAGTTACATAAGCCAAAACTAGATGACTTGAGACACAAAATGACTCTTTATTTATAGATAAATCCTCCAAGAGTAAAAATAACGATTAGTTGGCTTGATCCTTGTCAAAATAATCTCGGCCGTTGATAAATACTTGATGATCTTTTAATGTTAGCTGTTGAAATAATTATTTTTGAGGAATTTTCGAATTTCTCATTAAATCTTTTTTTTATTAGTTCAAAATTAATTATTTTGAGCTAATTTCCTCAAAATTTTGACTTTGATTTAACCACCAAGGTCCAAGGGTCCAATTTTTCTTACTATTTCCAATATTCCATTGGTGAGGGATCTCCAAAAATTTAATTCTTTTAATACCCACAATTTTTTCCTCTTGGAGAATTTAATTTATCTAAGACATTTAACTTTGACTCTAATTAATAAATTTTTTGGCTTAAAAAATTAGCTAATTGTTGCTAGAAAAATTAATTAATTGATACTTGAGGGGATTTAATATTTTTTTCAATATTTTAGCCATGGTGTCTAAGTATGAGGGACCATGCACTGAAATATTTATTACAATTCAACCCTCTAAGGGGGAATACCCGTTCGACTTAGATCTTCAAATTACATACCCAATTCTGCGACACAATATGATCTAGTAGACCAAGTGATTTGTAATAAAATAATTTAGCCAACTAGCTTAAATTATTCCCAAATCACTTTTACAAAAGACTCGACTAGAACACTAGGACTCACCTAAGACTTTGATGAAGAATTCCACCCTAGCTTTGGGGTGAGGTTGGAGGGAAAAAGTATACCGACCATCCATGTTTAGAAACATAGATGAATCAGTGAGGTGAAAAACCTTCTAGGATGAAACTTTCGCCAAAATACTAGGCTTACCTTGATTGTTACATACATTCATGGTCTTACTAGCATCATTTACATGGCAAAATTGCAGAATGAGTTTACAATGACACATAATGTTCACGACTGATGATCTGATCCTTTAAAGAAAAATTAGGTACATTTGCTTCCTCAGAAATTTGACAAAAAGTGTGCAACATGACCAAAGAGCGTGAAGGATGAGGAGAATGTTGCCCTTGCATCAAAGGGGAAGGCAAAGAAAGGTCCCAGTCAGGGACAACGATCATAGGGAGGAGAGAAGAAGAAGACGGATATGTCGAAGATCAAGTGCTTCAGATATGGTGAGTTTGTTCACTGTAGTACCTAGTGTTCAAAGAGGAAGAAGGATAAGAAGGAGAAGTAGGAGCAAGCGACAACTTCGACAGAGATCAATAATTTGTCTTCTAGGCTGGAGGAAGAATTTGCTTTGTATGTATCTATACCTCTAAGAGAGAGGTGGGGAGACATTTAGCTCTAGATTCTAGAGTTGCAGAGATTTAGGCAAGGTCCATAGAGGAGCAACAACATTTGTAGATTATTCCTCATATGGATCATTACCCTTGCTACAGGGGCCCACAATATTCAAGTAGCAGATGGATCAGTGTTTAGGATGGCGCAATCAGATATTGAGGGAGAAGCAGCATTTAGATGTTGAGGGGTGCAAACAGTTACTCAGTGGATAGTGCAAAGGCTAGTTGCAGTCAGAGACCCATGAGACAGTTGTAGAGCCAACCCAGTGACATAGTTGATTCAAAGATTATTCTCAGATGCAGTGGTTGCAGCAACAACAACAACATGAAATCAGATGCAGTGCAGAGAAAAGTTGGCAATAGTATAGGTTGTATAGTGCAGTGTCAGCAACAACGCAGACGCATGATGGTTAAACTATAGAGTGGCAGATGAATCAAACTATGCGCAGTAGTTGGTGGGAAGTGACAATTTGTCACAGATGTTAGACATCAACAGTATGAGGGAAGATGTTATGAGGGAGAACACCTTCCTCACTAAGAGGGAGTGTTAGCTTTTGTAGCATCAGACAAGGGTTCTAGTCTTGACTTTGGTCAGTGAAGCTAAGGAACACAAGATCTCCAGAACCCAGAAAAGGTTTGGGGAGAAAACACCGAGATAAAACTCAATTAAATTAATTGATTGATAATTAAAAAATGCGTAAGTCTAACTTAGGGAAATCTATTAATTAAAGGGAACTAATTGAGAAATGTGAGAATGCTCTAGAAACTCACACAGATGGAGTTTGAGATGATTTTAGCCGTTGATGGAGATCTAATCATGGTCGTTGGTTCACCAATGAGAGGTTATAAGAGCAACTCGATGGAGATCAAGAAGACACACTTGTGAGGTCGAGTTCCTTCGCAGATCGAGCTATTCAGCTGAAGAGATTAAGTAGGGAAGAAGAGTTCGAGCCAGAAGGGATGTAGAGATAGAGGAAGCAACATAAGTGAATTCCGGAGAGGGAGCAGCAAGAGGTTGAGTTATTCCACAGGAGGCTGCGCAGGCACTGTGTCGACAACTTTAGAAGGCGGTTTGATTTGGCTGAGGAGGAGGTCGATTCAGGTGTTGGAGGCTGGGATAATTTTCCAGAGGGTCGGAGAATCACTTTTGTTGGAAATTGTAACTAGGTTCGGTCTTCATTTAATGTATTTGAGTCATCATGTAATGTACTTGTCAAAAGAATAAAGAAAAGAATTATTATTATTATTATTGTAACTTATTAAAGCATGGGTTTCATGCTTGGATCACCATGTTTTAGGTCAAAGTCCCCATTGAGGACTTATAGGATTTATTCTAAGTTAATAGAGTGACCCTTATTGGGCTTTCGAATCATGTAAAAAGGTTTATTATTCAATCAAATATGAATTAAGTGACCTCCACACCAAGTCAGCCTAGAAGAGATCATGTCGGCTTGTGTAGGCCCAAGAGACACCTATTCGATCTCACCTAGAGCCTATAAAAGGAAGCAATTCGAATTCATTTGGAGCACATTCTTGTGAAATTTTCAATCCTGAAAGTACTTCTGCAATGATAGATTTATTCCTCCTACTTATTATTTTCGATAAGTTATTTACAGAATTCTTCATTGAATTTCAAAATAAATACCACTGCAGCATTCACTCAAGTATATGCAGAGAATAGAACAGTAAGAAATACAAGCATAAGAATCAATCACATAGACACAGTTATTTTTGGACAATTGTCCCCGGAAAAACCCAAAGCGGGAAAACCGATGCAACAGATGAGGGTTTATATATTATTCTTTAGCAATGAAATTCTTTACATGGAAAAGGCTGGCAGACTTCTTTAGAAAACACCTGAGATAAATTCTCACGACCCTTCTGGAGAATTTTGACACCCAGGAGACTCAGTTCCCCTTTGCATCCCTCTGCGTGTCTCTCTGCGCAGTGCCTGCGTGAGACTATGTCACTCTGCGTGGGCACTCTGCGCTGCCTTCTCTGGCTTTCTGTGTCCTCTCCTCGACTTTTGTCACTGCTGACTCCCTCTGCTTCCTCTGCTCTGCAACTCTCCCCCTGAAATCGATTTCTATTGCTTCAAAATAGACTTCCTTCGGGTTACTGAGTGTTTGCCTGACTTGCTTTCCAAATGACCCTCGAGCCTTCTTTTATAATCTTCTCATTGATGAATCAACGACCCAAATTAGAAGTCTAATTAATGGATAAGATTAAAACTTGACTTGATCTTCGTTCTCTAGAAGATTCACACTCTGTTCTATTAATAGTAAATACCCATTAATTATTTAATTTCCCTAAGTTTAGACTTAGGGTCTCCATTAAAATAATTAATTATTTTAATAAAACATGAATCGAGTGGAATTTCCACAAAAGGTTTCTGGGTTCTTTGGAATACTGATGTCCAAGCCTCCTTACAAATTTTGAGACTTAGAACACTTTTCAATGCTACAAAAATCAACACTCCCTCCTTAGCAAGGAAAGTGTTCTAGCAATATGCTCGTTGCATGCTGCTCTGTCTTGAAGCATCCTCTGCGCTGCTGATGCTTGGCTGCTGCCCCTCTGTACTTCTATCCATGACACTGTCACTGTCACTGCCTCATCTGTACTGCAGCTCCCTTTGAATCTTGAGCCTATCCATTCCTACTACTGAAATGGATTGTTGATCATCCCCATCTTTTCTTTGAAATAGACAAACTTTGTCTTTCCTAGAGCTTTCGTGAGGATATCCGCCATTTGTTCTCCTGGTTGAGTGTACTGCAATTGTACAACTCCTTGTTGGACACAGTCTCTGATGAAGTGACACCTGATGTCAATGTGCTTCGACTGATCATGAAACACAGGATTTTCAAAGAGCTTGATGCAACTATGATTATCACATAGAATGCTGGTCGCCTCCATCTTTTCCTTGAGTAAGTTCACAAGCAATTTCCAAAGCCATATGGCCTCACACGAAGCTGTGCTTGCTACCATATATTCTGCCTCTATTGAGCTCAGAGCCACGAATTTCTGTTTCCTGTTGCACCAGGAGGTCATTCCTAATCCAACACTGAAACAATACCCACTGGTACTTTTCCGATCTACTGGGCTCCCAGCCCAATCTGCGTCAGTGAACCCACTCAACTTGATGTCATTGCCTCGGGTGTATGTCCAAGCTCGACTATTCCTTGTAGATATCTGAGAACATGTTTGGCTTCTGCCTAATGAGCCCTCCTTGGTTCCACTATGAACTGATTGAGAGTATTGTCAGCATAACAGATGTTTGGCCTCGTGTTGACCAGATACATCAGAGATCATATGAGTTGCCTATATAAGGTAGGATCAGCCTCATCATCTTCGAAAGTGTCAATTTTCTTCCAATTGTTAATCATTGGAGTAGCCATGGGTCTACAGTCCTCCATTTGAAACCTTTTTAGAATTTCTGTAGTATACCTTCCTTGGCCAAGGAAGATCTCACCCTTCTGCTGCCAAACTTCCAACCTCATAAAATAATGCATTAGCCCTAGATCCTTCATGTCGAATTCTGCGGCTAAATTCTCCTTGCAATCCTTGATGAGCTTAGATGATCATGTCAGAAATAGATCATCTACATACAACACCAGTATCAGAGGCTCATTCCCTACTCTCAGATAGTAGAGATTGGGATCTACGTCACCCTGGACAAATCCCATCTTCTGCAAGTAGCTGTCAATTCAACCATACCAAGCTCTAGGGGCTTGCTTTAGTCCATACAAGGCTTTCTTGAGCCTGCACACATGAGTCTTCTGCTCATGCATCTCAAATCCCTCTGGTTGTTCAATATATACATCTTCTATCACCCCATTCAGGAACGCAGTCTTGACGTCCATCTGGTGAATCTCCCATCCCATCGACACAACAAGGGATATCACAAATCTAATTGAAGTATATCAGGCTACTGGGGCGAAGGTCTGTTCATAATCTATCCCTTCCTTTTGAGTGCACCCCTTAGCCACAAACTTGGCTTTAAATTTCTCGATGCTGCCATCTGTAGCATATTTGATCCTGTAGATCCATCTCAAACCTACAACTGATCTATCCTGAGGTCTGGGAACCACTTCCCAGACATCATTCGTCATGATGGAGCTATATTCTTCCACCATCGCATCGACCCATACTTGGTGTTGAGCTCCTCCCAAAAACTACAGGGTTCTCCAACCTGCGCTACCAAAGCTTGGTACCTTTCAAGTTGTCTGTGCTGCCTCTTCTCATCTCCGGGGGCTCTAGCAAACTCTTTTGCGTCCCTCAGAATTTGACGTAATCCCTTGCTCATCCTACCACTGGTAGTGGGTGGATCTACTTGCTCTCCTTCTTGCAAGTCCTTGGGCGATGTATCCCTTGGATCCCCGTGCCATGGAGAAGCACTCGTATTACCCTCCACAGGTCGTTGCGGTTGGACCAACGAATCTTCCTTGGACTGCACAACAGAAGGCATCTCCCGGGATTTATTGAAGGCCCTTTCCTCGATGAACTTCACATCCCACCACACTACAACTTTCCTGCTCTCAGGAATGTAAATGTGGTAAGCCTTTGCATTCTCGCTATATTCCACCAGATATCCCTTTTCCGTAGTCTTTTATCCAGTTTCTTCCTCTTCTCTTCGGGCACATGACAATGTGTCAAACTGCCAAAGATCCTAAAGTGGCTCACTTCAGGCTTGCTGCCAGTGAAGACACTTTCTAGAGTGATCTTACCTAATGTGTTGTGAGTAATCCTGTTCTGTATGTAGACAGCTGTATTAAAAGCTTCAGCTCACAGGAATTTGGGCATGTCTTGATCATACAACATTGCCCTTGCAGCCTCGACAATAGTTCTATTCTTTCTCTCTGCAACACCATTATGCTTCGGATTATATGGAGCGATCCACTCTCTTCTGATGCCTTCCCTTGCGTAGAATTCTGTGAAGTCTTTATCAATGTACTCTCCACCATTGTCTGATCGCAGTGTCTTGATCCGCTTTCCTGTCAGATTTTCCACCAGAGCTTTAAACTCCTTGAATCGATCAAAGACTTCGTCCTTAGTCTTCAGAAAGTAGATCCAGGTCTTCCTGGAATGGTCATCAATAAAGGTGACGAAATATTCGACACCATTAAGAGCTCCAGTGGACATTGGTCCGCAGATGTCCGAGTGTATTGAGCCCAACACACTCTTAGCCCTATTGCTGCTTCTATGATATGCTGCCTTGGCATACTTTCCCAATATGCACCCTTTGCAGACATCGTCTCGCTTGGTGTTTAGTTTTGGAACTCCCGTGATAGTCTTCTTGAGAATCCTTAATGCCCCATGGTGCAAGTGCCCCATTCTCCTATGCCATAGCTCATTCAAATCCTTCTCATCAATGCTGCCTATCAGTGCCATTGGGGATTCGAGCTGTAACTTGTAGAGTTTATTGCTCCTGACTTCGATTTGTGCCTTCTTCTTCCAATTCGAGTGTTTGACGTATACTCTATTGCCAATGAAGTAAACGTCATAGCCTTTGTTTTGAAGCTGCGACACAGAGAGTAAGTTCATCCCCAAACCAGACACATGCAGCACATTGGTGGCCCGAAGCTTATTACCAGCTTCTGTTTGAAACACTATGGCACGTCTTCCAATAAGGGTACATTTCGCCTTATTGCCCATGGTGATTTTAAAGTTCATCTGCTTTTCTTGGTAGCTTGAGAAACATTCTCGCACTCCCGTCATGTGAGCAAAAGCCCCACTGTCAATATACTAGATCTCAGGAGAAGCAGAGCTTGACACACAATCAAATTCTTCTTCCAATTTGGATGCCAGAACAAAAACGTCGTGATCCATCTATTCTTTCATGCTTCCCTTCTTCTCTGGAGAATTGCGTGAACCCTTCTGAGCTGTTGCTGTAGCAACGTCTGAACCACGTTCCATCGCTAGTTCTCTGCTCCTGTTACTCATCTTTGCTCTGATACGATGTGAAATTTTCAATCCTGAAAATACTTCTGCAGTGATAGATTTATTTCTCCTACTTATTATTTCCAATAAGTTATTTACAAAATTCTTTAGTAAATTTCGAAATAAAAACTACTGCAGCATTCACTCAAGTATATGCAGAGAATAGAATAGTAAGAAATACAAGCATAAGAATCAATCACATAGACAGTTATTTTTGGACAATTGTCCTCGTAAAAACCCAATGCGGGAAAACCGGTGCAGTAGATGAGGGTTTATATATTATTCTTCAATAATGAAATTCTTTACAAGGAAAAGACTGGCAGATTTCTGTAGAAAACACTTGAGATAAATTCGCACGGCCCTTCTAGAGAATTTCTGACACCCGAGAGACTCACAACTCCCCTCTGCGTCCCTCTGTGTGTCTCTCTGCGTAGTGCCTGCATGAGACTACGTCACTCTGCGCTGCCTTTTCTGGCCTTTTGCGTCCTCTTCTCGACCTCTGTCATTGCCGACTCCCTCTGCTTCCTCTGACCTGCAACTCTCCCTCTGAAGTCGAATTCTATTCCTTCAGAATCGACTTCCTTCGGGTTACTGAGTGTTTGTTCGGCTTGCTTTCCAAATGACCCTCAAGTCTTCTTTTATAATCTTCTCATTGATGAATCAACGACCCTTATTAGAAGTCTAATCAATGGCTAAGATTAAAATTTGACTTGATCTTTGTTCTCTAGAAGATTCACACTATGTTCTATTAATACCAGTTAATTATTTAATTTCCCTAAGTTTAGACTTAGGGTCTCTCTTAAAATAATTAATTATTTTAATAAAACATGAACCGAGTGGAATTTCCACAAACGGTTTCTGGGTTCTTTGGAATACTAATGTCCAAGCCTCCTTACAAATTTTGAGACTTGGAACACTTTCCAACGCTAAAGAAATCAACAATTCTCTCAAGCAGTTCGATATCTCTTGTAGTTGTGAAGAAGTTCGAACTTTGAAGTCTGTTGCCGGGAAGCCAAAAGAAGTGTGAGTTTTGAGAAGTCTAAGGAGAAGAAGAAAATGAAATTTTGGTGCCTCTCTTTCTCTGTTTCGGGCTTTGGATTGGGAGATCGAAGTCTTCCAGGTTTTGCTGCTGCTGGAAGTGGTATGATGCTAGAACTGCTGTACGGACTCTGTTTCCGGGAAGCCAAAAGAAATGCGAGTTTTGGGAAGTCTAAGGAGAAGAAGAAAAACGAAATTTTGGTGCCTCTCTCTCTCTCTGTTTCGGGCTCTAGATTGGGAGATCGAAGTCTTCCAAATTTTGCCGATGCCGCAACTACTGCATAATTGAAGTTGCTGGAAAGGGGTCGAAATTCTGGAGGCTGACTTGGTGTGGAGGAAAGGTTTGATCTTGGTCTAGGGTGAAGAGTCTCAAATAATACTATTGAAAGGAAGAATTTCTTGATTGGGTTTTCCCCTCAAGGGGGGTTTTGCTCTGGCCGCTGGACTACATTTGGTGTCCTTGATCTATGTGCATTTACTTTGATATTTGCTGATGAACTAATATGAAGAAAGATAAGAAGAACATAATAAGAACTAAAGAAAATCACAAGTAAATAATCAAGAACAAGATGATCTTTCTGCCTTTCTGATTCTCTAACAACTTCCGGCCCTAAGTCACCAGGACAAATCCTCGGGGTCCGTGTCATGATGACCTGCAATCGCTCGAGACACAAAATACGACCTAAAACGTGTCAAATACGTTTTTGGTCGTGTCCTCCAAAATGTGACATGTGTCCTTTGAATTGAAAACGTGTCCTTCGCATTGAACACACGTATTTGAGGTTTAGAAAACATGCCCTAACGTTTTCCCCGATTCTAGACACGTGTGACAGGAAAACATAAAAAAAACAGCCCACGCCAAAGTATTTTTTCATTCCGTCACTTTTATCCGTGAGTCGCTGTGGTTGCTGGAAGTGGAGATTTGTATGCATGAGTCATTACCGTCGCTGGAAGTGGAGATTGTATGCGTGAGATCGAGCAGTTGCTGGAAGTCGAGATTCCTTTGGTCGAGCAACGTCAGTGGAGTTTCGTTTACCGTCGTTGGAAGTGGAGATTTGTATGCGTGAGATCGAGCAGTCACTGGAAGTCAAGATTCCTTTGGTCGAGTAGCATTAGTGGAGTTTCATTTGGTTCAGCGTGCACGGTGCCAAACTCCAGGTAAGCAATTTGTGACTGATAGTGGTTAGTGGTTAGCAATTTTATGCCCCGGGTCTCCTTTGTAACCATGCGGATAGGATAGACGGAAGAATTCAAACAAAATAAAACAGCGTCCGCCGTCGACTCTCTTCATTTTTATTTTATAAAAGCGACCCACATTCCTCCTCTCTGCTGCTAATAACAGCCCCTCAATACTTCCTCTCTGCTGTTATTTTATAAAATCAACCCACAAGTTTGCAAATGAAACTTTAAACAAGCAACAGCTAGAGAGTTGAGACCATTCGTTTCTGTTGAGTGTTCGCTGTTGACATATCTTATCTGAAGTACTGGTATGCTGCCTTTTTATGATGTAGACGTCTATTTGGAGCCCCCTCTTCTCATGCAAAAGATTGATTTTAGCAATAATCTAAATCCAAAGCAGTTTGGAGCAGAGCATTTGCCATTAAATGATAAACGCTGACCAGTACCACAACCTGATGCATGTATGCTCTTCTAAATAGGGACAAATCTGTGTCTGCAAATCCACCCCAAAGGCAGGCACATCAGTCTTGACTCTCAGGCTTCAGTATAGGCAACATGATCTTCTTTTCTTGAGGCCCAAAGGTTGACTGTTCAGTGTTTATAGACCTAAAGTTTGAACTTGATAGTCAACTGTTGAGCCATCACTCTGCTACAATCACCTTTTACCAGTGTTGTAGCTGCTTTGTTCTTGGTACCAAGTGCACATGAAATTGCAAAAAATCCTGTAGGCTGTCATGTGATGAAAATCACAACTTTACCTCCCATCCGACCACCACCAGCGGGTCTCAAGCAGGGTCCCAAAACACAACCAAACCATGAAAAACTCAAATATGCTGTAAAATTTAAATTAGGGAAAATTCTGAAGTTTATAACAGCAAAACAAACTCTATAGCAGCAGAGAAATTAACCATTCAAAATATGCAAAAGCCACATACAATGATAGCTAATTTAATTAGCAACTTAGGGAGTGGACTATGACAACTGATGGTGATTATGACATGGAGGAGGACATGGACTATTGATCACTCTATAGACTATGAGTCGTGGACTTGTGGCTAGTGACGTGGTTCCTACTTATTTTGTATCTACTTTTTTGTATTTTCCAGTGGCATTCCCTCAGTGTCTATGTAATACATTTTGATTTTGATGACTTTATGGAAAATCTGCATTTTATGGTTTTAATATCTAAGTTCTTCTAAATTTCAAGTTATTGTTATGGTTTTAAATTTTAATGACTTATGAGTCATTGACTATTGTAATTTGTTATGGTTTTAATTACTATTTAGTATTTCAATTTCTTAAGTGCTTGTAGCCTTGTATAATTGTAATTTGTTAATATTAATTTATTATATATATTAAAATTTAATATATATATATATATAGATATATATTTTAAAATATAAATAAAACGTGTCCCTCGTGTCCTGTTTCCGAGGTCACGGTGTCTCGTGTCGAATACTCGTATTTACGTGTCCTCCGTGTCTCGTGTCCTCGTGTCATGTGACTTAACTTCCAGCAGCAGCAACAGGTAGGACATCTTGATCAAAGGCAGATTCAGGCAGTGTGAGTTACAGGCTGCTCAACCACTGCACAGGGGTCTTGGATAAGCCAAGTTTGAGCGGTCAGTTTACAGCCGGATTGCTTGTGGAGGGGGGGAAAATTCCCTTAATAACTTTGGCTAGATTATTTTGCTGAGGATTGTCAAGTTGGCATCCAGATTTGTACTCAAAATTTTCATTGCTGCATAATAATCATAAAACCCTTATCTATTGCACCAGTTTTCCTACATTGGGTTTTTCCGGGGACATTTGTCCAAAAATAACAGTGTCAAATTTATTGTGTGTGCTCTATTTCTCAGTTCATTTTTTTATTTTCTGCAGTATTTTTATGGTGAAGAAATTGCAGTGTGATTTATTCGTTTATTTTCCGTAACAAAATAAAATGCATAATTAATCAGTTAGAAGAATAAATTCAAGTCGCTGCATTTCAAGGAATTTTCACGGTTGACACATCAGATGGATTCAAAGATCCCCATTCTCATTGGAACAACTATATACTGCAATTTCCATGATTAAAATTTGTAATTCCAACATTCCATAAAAAACCTTGCCGGATCTGTAAATAAAACTCACCTGAAGATAAGGGCTGTGTACTACATGAATAGCCTATTCTGTCAGCAGCGACTAGGTTATCTTTATGTTCATACGACATTCATATTCAATGTTGGAAATTCACTCTGCAATATATGATATATGTATGTATGTTTTTGGATTTATTCATTTCCTTTCTACGCGATTATCTACACGATTGCCTTATTTATCTTTTTCATGGCAATGCAACATCTATTCTAGTCAAATTGAAAGAAATACCTGGCTGTCAAGATTATGACCTCACACAATATCTTATTTGTTTTCTTTGCTGACTAGAAAATTCTTCTGAATTGTAGAGGCTGGTGGTGTTGTAGTTGATGCTGCTGGGAAACCTCTTGATTTCTCACGGGGGAGGTATCTGGATGTGGAAAAGGGTATAATTGCAACCAATGCCAAACTGATGCCATTGCTTCTTAATGCAGTGCAAGCTGCTCTCAAGGAAGAAAAAACTGTTCTAAAGGCTGGTTCCTTGTAGCATCATTCATTTATTGAACCTAATTAGGGATGGAAGTTGCAACTTGTTCTGACGAAATAAAATAATTCTATTTGCACAAGGTCCTTGCTTTAGGAAATATAACTGCGTGCTGTGGTAGGTGTGTCAACTGTCTGGCTCCAGTCCCGGCCACATTTGCAGTGATATTCAATAAGTTGAAAAGGGAAGTACATTAATTAAGTTGAAAATGGACGTATATTAATTTCCTTTTATTTTAATTGTGCCAGTCAAACCGGTGATGCGTTCATGCTTTTCTTTGGCTTGGCTAACATGATTGCTAGTTGCTTGGACTGACTGACTCGGTCAGTTGGTCAATTCATCACCGCCTACCTGGGTCCACGCACAGACACATTTCAAATATTGCATTTCTTCAACCTCGTGAAGACAAATCTGCTTGATATTGTCTCTTCACAGGGATCAAAATTTGGTGGTCTCACCAATGCTGAAAATTAAATATACTCTTGATGGACAAACGCACCCTCATTTTGCTTGATGCGTTTTCCTCTGCACTTATTTAGAATAGAAGTTGAAGAATTTAATTTTCTGACCCAAAAGGGAAGATGGCGTAAAAAGTTTGTTTTACACACTGCAGTGAGTTATATATTTTCCATTATCTGTTCTGTACATCTTCTAATGCAGTTAGGCATAAAGTACATGTCCGAGTGAAGCGATGCAGAAAGAATTGGATTATGATGAAATTCTTACATCATAGAATCACTTCCAGATAATCACTAGTCAGAGTAATCCCACTTTGTTGCTGTATATGAGATACTTCTTTTGTTGTACTTCATGCTAATCGCTATTATGTGTTTACTTTATGCCATAATGTAGGCAGTGATAGATGTTGCTATTAAACAATGTTCTAGAAAAGTAGAGAGACAATTTATTATATGTATAGGCTGATCGTTTCCTTTACCTAGACTCATCATCATCAAATTGGAGAGGACAGCCCATGTTACATGAGAACTAAGAAGGCAAATACATCACTTCTTGGTGATTTGCAACCTCCCCATGCTGACTATCTAGTATCTATATGTTCCAAACTTGGAATCAGCAAAAACTTGGCAAGGAAAAACAACGGAGAGTTTGAATAAGATTGAGGATAAATCAGGAAAAACCTGGGTAAAATCTCAATAAGTAATGAAGGAAGTACGTACAATTCAAAAAAACAATTTTCATTAATATTCAATATAACCATGTCCAAAGAATGCAAAATATCAACATTGCCATTTATCGTTTCATGGATGAATAAGTATGAATAAGTATATCATATATGATATACGAGTTAAAAAAAAATCCACACTGACATCTAGAAGTACAATTCGAAATAGTAAACAAAACTAAGTAGTTCCTCACGTCTTAGGCTGCTTGGCGGTCGAGGTTGGCCAAGTCTTCAGGGTGAAGAAGAGGTTACTTTGTGTCTTTGCAGCTTTCTTTGTCACTTGCAATGATTTCACAGAAAAAAATCACCGAAAATGTTTTCAAAATGATTCACATGGCATTGAAAAGGGTTTTAAAGGCAGCCTACCTACTTGGATGGGTTAAACTCGCAAGCAAACTCGAAATTTGCGGGTCACATTCATGTTGATTGAGTAACGTGGTCAATATTGAGTTTGACTTTCAATCTCCAACTTGCCATCTAGAGGTTGAAATCACAATTCTCGTACTATGGTTCTAGTTATGTTTCAAATAGAAGTGTTTCTAAAGATCATACGTAATGTCTTTATTAAATTTGTTCAGGTTTTTTGCCTTTGGATTACAAATGGAAGTTTTTAATTTTAACTAGTATAGATCCATCTTAGTCACAGATCTATTAAGCATGGTTACAAATGGAAGTTTTTAATTTTAACTAGTATAGATCCATCTTAGTCACAGATCTATTAAGCATGGAGAGATTAAATCTCTTGATAAATAGACCATTTTAGAGTAAAAAAAGTTGGACAAATGTTTGCACATCAAGAGATTTAATCTAAGCTCTTGATAAATTTGTGATTAAGTTGAATTTCATGTTTAATTTTTCATTGGTTAAATTGCATTTTTTAATGCTTAAACATATATAATTCCTTGAAATTCCCCATGAACACAGCGATTTGCAATTCCAATAATTTTTTGCTAGATTTTAGAAAATAAGACTAAAATATATATTGGAAAATGGTGAAATATTTAATTTATGATCCATATTGAATATTTTATTATCATTATTATTTTTTGAATCCCATGTATCAATTTTCTATTAAGAATTGAATGAATTACACATTTTTCTCTTATTACAAAGTTATTTTACTTTTAAATACTTCTTCTGTTTAGACATTGAAATATTTTATTATGAAAAATAAACACACACATGTATTCAAATAGTTTATTTAAGTTTTATATTGCAATATTTATAAGGATAATATAAGATTATTTATTTAAATTACTTTGTATCTTAAAATTGATATAAAATTAGATTACTTAAAATTGACACAAATATTTTATGGCTCCTAGAGAAAAGATGAAATATTTTTACCACATCTTGCTAATATTGGGTTGTAATATTAACGACTATCATAGTGATCCCAATGGTAATGAGATTATTAATGTTTTATAACGCTTTTAATCAAAACTAACAAAATATGTATATTCTTTTATATTTTTATGATAGTGAGCATTGTGTTTTATTTATTTATTTAGAGTATATTTTATTTTTATTTCAAAGAGGACACATGTCAACTCCCTGTTGAGCACGAAAGCACACATCGGCCTCATACTATGTTGTAGAATGCACCTCTAGCCACAACTAGTATAGATTCATCTTAACCATGGATCTACCAAGCTTCCTCTTGATATCATACCACTTTTATAGTAAAAATTGGAAAAATGTTTGCACCTCAAGAGATTTATTCCTTCTTGGCTCTTCATAAATGGGTGGTTAAGATGAATTTCATGTGTAATTTATCATTGGTTAAATTTCATTTTTTAATGCTTAAACATATACATTGCCTTGAAATTCTCCTTGTACACTTGGATTGTGCAGGCTACACAACATAAATTTGGAATTCCAACAATGGTCAAAACTTAAAATAGTAACACTATTTCAAATGTTTTAATATATTTTAACCATAATAATATATTTTTTGGTTGTTTTATATATTATATACATATATGAATAGTTGACATTGAAATATTTTAATATATATATATATATATATATATATATATATAGGTTGATATGCAATTATATTACTTAAGATAGAGATTGAAATATTTTATTTGTAGTTCCTAGAGTAAAGGTGAAATATTTTTACCACATCTCGTTAATGTTGGGTTGTAATATTAACAATGAACCAAGTGATCCCAATGAGTGAGATTATTGATGTTTTATAATGCTTTTAATCAAAACTAACATAATGTGTGTATTTGTTTGTATTTTTACTATAGCGGACATTGTGTTTTTTTATTTAGAATATATTTTATTTTATTTTAAAGGAGGCACATGTCAACTCCATGTTGAGCATGGACGGATTCACACATCACCTTCATACTGTGTTGTAGTAGTTCATAATAACTTAATGTTGAGATTCATAAGAGTGAGGAGGACATATGGCACCAACTAGTGAACTCTAAACCTTATGATAAGCGGAGGAGGAAACAATACTAGCATTGCATGGCATAAAATCTATAACAAGTGTGTTAGAGTTGAAATATAAGTACATTAGAAAGATAATTTCGAAGTGAATTAGAAGATCATAGCCATGACAACAAAGAAAAAAAGAGAGCACAATATGTCAAAGAACTTGTAGGCTAATCACTTGTAAAAAGAATGAAACAATAAAAGTGATCGCATGATGAAAATAAAAACAAGAGAGGATTTGGTTTAATGGTTAAGAGGATGTGTTTCATCCTAGGAGGTCATAGGTTCAAATTTAGAGATGGGTAGGATATGTACACCTTTGTAGACTTTAGTAGTCAAGTCATTACATGGAGGGGTTGTTGGCTCTCCTTTTTTATACTTATAATACCCTATATTGTCCTCTATTTTTGACCAATTTTACCTCGAAACCTACTCACCACTTGCCTACCTCCTTTAAAAACATAACTTTTAGCACGCCTATGTATCTATGAGGTAATTTATATTTAAAGCTTGATTTTTATGGTTTCTTTTTAGTAGAAATATAATAATTGATTCTTTATACACTCTAATTATTTGGATTGACTCAAATAGATTCTAAGACCCTATTCTTGCTCATCCGACACTAATGTTATCCATCTGGTACCAACATTGTTCATCCTGTCCCTATGTGCCTGTGTTCATTTGATACCAGTATTATCCATCTGGTACCAATGCTATTCATCCAGTACTCGTGTTCCTACTCATCCGGTACCTGTGTTCATCTGGTACTTGCGTTCATCTGACATCGACATCAACAATCAAGTAGCTGCGTTCATTCGATACCGACATCAACAATCCAGTACCTGCGTTCATCCGGTGCCTGTGATCGTCCTGTACTGATCCTATTCATCTGGTACCAGACCTGACTTTTTAGATTTGGTGGTTGAGTGAACTACTTTCGATGAGACCAAGGGATTTGTTAGTGAAAGGCATTACCTTTTTATGGCAAATCGAGATATGCTTCATCCTCATGCACATCGTGTCATGAGAATGAAGCCAAATATGTAAAAAAAACTAAATTGTAATATTTTAATAATGATTCGATAATATCTTTTAAGCTTTGTATGTAATGACCATTCCTATATAAGATAAGGCTCGTAGATGATAGGTGATATAGAGTTAGTTAGTGAAAGAGGAAGTGAGACAAAGATTTTTACAATACTGTTATGATGCAGATTTGATTGAACCATTAAGTTTTGTGATCCTTTCCTTTGAAATCAATGATATAAGCAGTGGTTGATGAGTCCGTTGTGTTAATAGATTCTTTAGTTCTGTAGGTTCTTCCAATTTCCCTTGGTAGCTCGACAAGGGCCCATCGAAGCCATCAAGGAAAGTTTTTATTATAATTATTGTGAATGCAAACTTTATTTCTCAGGTTGTGTATTTAATTGTTGTGTTGAAGTACAAGAAAAGTTAAGATAAGAGATCTCACTATTCACCTTCATGTGTTGTTTTTTTTTTCTACATAAGGCTAAATTCTATTATATAGTACAAAAAAAAGTACATTCAAGCTTCGTGACAGGGGTTGCTGAATTAGCCAACCCCTGTTGGAAGAAGAAATTTCAAAAATTCAAAAATTGGGCTGCCCTTTGGGGGGGAACCAACCCTTGGAAAATTCAACATGATATAAAAAGAGTTGCCCTTCATGGGGAAACTAGCTATTAGCAATGGAAAAATAAACAAAGAAACGATAGAGGCATGTAAATACTGGAAAAAAAGAGAGCCATGGCTCTACAGTTGTTGGTCTTGTGCTTCATGGTGTTGCATGAGCGGTGTTTCTTCAACAATGAAACAACCATAATCTGACAGGGCGTCCTCCTTCTTGGAGAGCTGGGGAGCCATCTCTGGAATAGAGGTAGAGCATGCTCCTTTGCCCGCTTCACTGCCAATTTTCCGGGCTCCTTCTGCAAAGCTGCTTCCTCCAATTTTTGAAGCATCCTCCATGCTTTTGAATGAAAGACCCATTGTTTTACATGGTTGTGGGGAGGAGGAGCGAGAGAGTGTGTGCTTTTGAGGCCGCTTCCTGATGCTAGAGCCAGTATGGCTGTGTTGAATCTCTGGGAGTCGAATTGAAAGTTGGGCCGAAAGTAATTGAGGGTTAGAGACCTCTGGTGCGTCCACAACCACAGAGAAGGCCACCATGCGCTCCGCCATGACCGGAATTGGAGGGCGGAAGGGTGATCCTCTACCTCCTCCGCGACGACATCTCATGCGGTGTCGGCGAGGCATAACGTCAACGAAATGTTGGGAATGCAGGGCAGGGAATGAGAGTTCAGAGAGAGGTAGAGGTGCAACGTGAAGGGCAGAGACAATGCGGGGGCTGGCGGAGCTGAAGGCAACAACTTGCAGAGCACGACGGAGAGAAAAACAGAGGGAGAAATATAACGAATGTGAAATGGAGTTGGCTCCATTGGACATAAATGGCCAGAGAATGAGATGCTGAGGTTGAGGCACAATATGCAGGAGTGAATGAAGCAGGTGTTGGGGAGTGAATGAAGTAGGTACCCAGCGGAGAAAATTTAAGGCGCTCATGCCGGAGGTAGGTGCAGCCCCGAGGTGAGGGCAGCTTCTCGCACGTGGAGTGGCCATGTGGCCTAACAAATCCGCAGAGTTAATAACTCGCATCCGAGGCACCTTAATGTGTTTTTAAGTGTAGACTCTTGCTACATTTTCTGTATATGAATGCATAGCTTCCTTCAGAACTAGTTCAATTAGGAATGATTTCTTTATTTGATGTTTGAGTGTAGTGAGTTGATTCTAGTTTAGTGATTGAAATCAGCTGCCAAAGGAAAACAAAGTTGAATCCATCTTTTTATTTCATGAGCTTGTAAATGGACAGACTTGTTACCCGAGCAAGGGCATTTAGCTTACATGCTTGTCAAGATTTTATCTATGAGCTTTTCTTTCCGATCTTTAATTGTGTGAGGAAATTAGATTGAAATTGTAAAATGGAAGCTTCTTATGTAGGCTATACTCAACAAACATAAGAACTTATGTATTATTGACACATATAGTGCATCAACTCTACTAATTACGACTCCCTGGTTGATAATTTAATTTGTGGCTATATATCATTCATATAATTTCCCCAACAGGGGTCCCTTGTCCCACAAACAAGATAGTCTCATACACCAATTTGGTGTTTGGATTTTCTTTAACCTTAAAATTAGATTATTATTATTATATATGCCAACATTTCGAAACTCATTTGGACCCATAGTTGGAATCAATAGTGTCAACGAGAACTTCACAATGGCTTGCACCAATTTGAATTATATGATTTGGTTTATTAAAAGATACATAAAATATGAATTTTTTAAGAAAAAATTATTTTAAACATTTGAAGCATGATTCCAAATAATTAGAGACAAAATAGCAAGGGGTGAATGTATCAAAATAACATAAAGTGAAATACATATTTGAAACAAAATACATAATCAACAAGGCTCAGAGTGGTCTTTTGAGTCCAAAAAACAACATGATACAAGCTATTGGCATATGAATTATCACTAATTAACATGATTAGCGATCAATAATCAAAACTCATCACCACTATTGCAAATGGGATTGTTGTAATCAACATCTAGCTTGGACTTCTTATACTCCTAAGGGACATATGTGATTGGAACAAGGGTACTAGTAGGCTTTAGTAGTCAAGTCATTGCATGGAGGGAGTCTTTTATCATATAAACAAGTGGGTCTAATACACTAATTTAGTGTTTGGTTCGTCTATAACCTTAAAATTAGATTATTATTATTATTATATATCCCAATGTTTTGAAACTCACTTGGACCTAGATTTGGAATCAAAAGAGGGTCAATTTGAAATTCACAATGGCTTGCACCAATTTGAATTTAATGATTTGGGTTTTTAAAAATACATAAAATTTTAATATTTTAATAAAGAAACATTTAAACATTTAAACAATGATTCCAAATCATTAGAGACAAAATATGTGAAATCTGTGCATGTAAGAGTGAATGTATCAAATTAACATCAAGTGAAATACATATTTGAAACAAAATATATAATCAATGAGGCTTGAAATGGTCTGTAGAGTTCAAAAAACATGCTACAAGCTACTGACCTACTACAGATCACTAATTAACATTATTAATGATAAATATTCAAAACTCATCACAATTATTGTAAATGATATTCTCGTTATTAACATCTAGCTTGGACTCCTTGGGGACATCTGTGACTACAATACAATGTAATATTCCTGTTTAGAAATTCTTCTAATAAGAATATTATTTTTTGGCCAGTTTTGATATTATTATAGTTTTGACTTAGGAAATGCGGGTTTGGGGGCCCATAATTAGATTTAGGCAACTATAGGCCTCTTAACATTAGGTTGAGGCAAATTACTGCATCATTAGTGGAGAATGGGGCCCAATGAGGAAAAACTGCAGCCCACATGGAGGAAGCACAGAGATTGGTGCGTATTGGAGGCTAGAGGCATGAGGTGGGGCCTAAGGGAACGTTGGAGAGACTTGGAAAAAAAGGAAGCATGAGGCTCATTCTAGGCATTCATTCATCTATTTTGAAATTGCCTTTTGATAGAGCACGCTTGAGCAGTGAGCCAAGTCTGCATGTGCTTTTTAGCACACGGGTGTCTTCGAGCGGTGATCCCAACCTTTGCTTCGGTGGACTTCGAGTGCTGGCCTAAGGAAGGTGTTTCACCTTATTTCGATCAGTTCAACATTAGATAACTTATTCTACAACTTAGTCCCTTCATTATCAGCGTAGAGGCAACATCAACAACACAAAAGTTGCATGGTTCCTTAAGGGAATCACTCCGAGAGTTGGGGAGGGAGTGTTGGAGTTTTTGCAGGAGATTTGGTGGGAAGGCTTGGAGCCTTATAACATGAATTTTCCAAGAATTTCGTTGGCATCCTGTTAACATTCCACCAATTCTCCCAAGGCTGAAAAGGAGAATCACAAAGGTAACCACAAACCGCTTTGACCTAGTAGCTAGCCCTACCAGGGTGAGAGGGCTCTCTCTATGAGATCACAGTCAAGGATTGATTGTGATATGAAGGATATTAAGCTAGATATGATAGACTAAGGTAGGTTTTGAGTTTTTTAGGGTTTGATGTTGGATCAAGGATGAAACCAAGTAGCTAGGTCTAAATATCAAAAGGGTTTACAACTGCAAAGATATAAAGGAGCAAGGTAGTAGTGTATCTATGATGGCTTTAGGGTTTTTTAGGTATGGTTGAGGGTCTGAAAAAGTAAAGGGATTTAATGAGCATGTCTAATCATGAATTCATCAAATTGAAAGCATGAAACACAAAATGACATTCCCATATAAACAGAGCTAAATGAAAATAATTCTACCTATGAAATATAAGGAAAGCCACTGAAGATACAATATATGGAAATAGGAGCTATATATCATACATAAAAGAGTATAACCGAGAAAAAACATGATCATAAACTCATTGCACATGAATTCCTAGATAATAGCTGCAACTGCATCCTTTGATTTATGAATATGAAAGTGAAAGTACAAGCTACAAGAATTACAATCCTCTGATGTCCAACCTATCAAATGACTCTGAAAATGATAGATATAGACCAAAACAACCTCTCCCCTCTCTCAGGGGCCAAATCCCTCAGTTGTGGAGCTGATTACATGATATGATCAACAAAACCCAAATGTCTTGGGAGGTCAACCAATTCACCTCATCATAGGAAACTAGATACATTTGACCACAAAGCACATCAACACGCATGTATCTACCCTATTTTACTATTCACTTAATCAATTTAACTTCATGACATCATAAGATCGTCGTAATTCATCAATTACACAAGTAAAAGTCAAAATTGGTCAAACTTCCTATGAAAAATACATACTGGAGAAAACACAACGAATTCTGGATAAAACACAACATGCTTGGAGAGAACGCAACGTGCTTGGAAAAATTAAATTTGAGGGTCTTCTAGGTGTCCAAATCTTGATCTGAAAGTTTCTATGGATAGCCCTTGATGTCTGCTACATGATAGGATGTTCAAGCACTCAAAAAGGTGGCTTATAGCCCTCTAAAACTTCATTCTCCCAAGAGTACTCAGAAAATGCAGCGTGGCCTCCAAAAAGAGGGCAGAAAGGCCATTTGCCATTTTTTGCTAGTTTTTGGGCATTTTGACCCTCCAACATTTGCTGACATGGCTCCAACGCTGACTAGGATTGAAGTATGTGTCAAGAGGAATCCACCAATGTAGAGAATTCATCCATTGGATCTCCCCAACAAAAGTGCACCGTGGCCCACGCTACATTTTTGCGAGTGCGTCTGGTTTTCAATATTGTCAATTTTGAACAAAAACTCACAAAAACAAAAATTTGCTCCAAATCTCTTCAAAATTGGACTAGAGATGCCTGACAAGGTCTGTTATGCTAATAAGGAAACATCGGCAAGTAGGTCTAGTTACCCTTCTCCTTTTGAATAATTAGGGTTTCCTTTAGTTTTGCCTTCAACTTTTTGACCTTTGCCCGAGACACTTTATTTCTCTTGCAATAGTGTTTGGCCATGTGCCTCTGAATGTAATTGTTCTTATTTTCCCTCGTCAATAGCTTTTCCAAGTGACAATTCACTTTGTCCAGCAAAAACTCTCTATTTTCATTGATTTCCATGGCTATCCTTTCTTCAAATGTCAACTCTTCATCTGGTGGATTTTTTTCTCTTTCTTTCTGAAGTGCCCTTCAGAGACCCATGGTCCTTGGACTTTTCCTTGTCACCTTCCCTTCATGCTTATCTGAATCTTCACTATCAACCACTTCTTTTCCCTTCACATCTTGCATACTAGCTTTAAATTGCTTCTTCTCTAAAAACAACTGCTTTACCTTCAATTGATTGTTCTCTTGCACTAGGAAGGAAATTATGAAATTAGCCCTTGCCAAATTTTCTTTGAGCTCCATGACCTGGGCATATTTCTCCTCGATGACCTTCTCTAGGGTTTCATGCTCTTCATTGGCCTCCAAGTCCACAATGTCAATGTCATAATGGATGAGCTCCTCATCATGCAAAGATGCTTCATGTTGTAATGGTGGTCCCTGTTCTGCTGATGCAGGCTTGTCCCCTTCCTCATTTTGAGGAGAAACCACAAGCCTTCTGCCTCTCTAATATGTCTGAGCGGCCTCAATTCTCCTCCTCACTAAAACTGTGCTAGGTGATCCAACCTCCATATGTTTAGATGGTACTAATGGTGCTGATGGTGAGCTAGGGATAGTAGGCTGACTAGCAGGAGGCAAAAATAAATTTGATCGCATGAAAGTTTCCCAAGTGATGTTATTTTGTTCAAGTTGGTGTAAAACAATGATTTTGTGGTGAAAGAGGCTCAATTCAAGATCAATTTTCCTATGCTGAAATTTTTCTGCCATCTTTGCCAGACTTCTGTAGAGGTAGTAGGGAAAATTGAGTGGCTTTACCCCTGTGAAATGCATGAGGAGTTTGACATGGTACTTGTATAGTCTAGAAAATCTTCCCTCACAAGTGAAGTACTTCATGATGATCTTCATCAGTGGTGTATACTTTTCAAGGCGCTGCCCAACAGGAAAAACCTTCTTCATGTGGTGTTGATAGTGTCTTCTGCAGTAGGGCTTGTAGTTTTGAATCTCTAGGTCTTGGTTGTTGAACCATTTCTCACCATGATTGGGTATCCATGTGGCCTCTACTACTACATCAATTGATATAGTGAATGTAACCCCTGCAATCATGACCTTGTCCTTTTTGAGTTGAGTGGCAAACAATTGAGTCAATTTGGCATGGTATTTGACTCTCTCAACTTGTTCACAAAAATGAAGACACCTTACCCTTTGAAAACACTGCTTGGATAATGGTGAAGAAATCAATTCATGAGTGGTTAAGGGCTCATATCTTGACATTTGGCCTCCCTTGTTGTAATACCTCTTATCTCCCTCCATATGTGCTTTGCAAGGGGGAAACCCTAATAGTGAAAAACAGGGGAATGTAGAAATGGAGTAGGATGGAGGGGTCTGGAGAGGGAAATGGGAATGGGAAAAATTAGGGAAGTAGGGAAGGGTGTTAGGAAGGTTTAGGAAGTGGAATGGGAGGGAATTAGGGTAGGAGTAGACCTAGGGAATTTTATTACAGGTCTAGGTCTAGGAGGTTGCCAAAAACGCATCGTAGGCATAATGGTGTGGTGTAGGGGCTAGGGTTTGGATGTAGAAGCTTAGGGAGTGAAAGTGAGGGGGTGTGACAGCTTCAGGGAGTGTCTTTGAGTGTGAGGAAAGACAAAGTCACAATGGGAAGGTTAATTTGGCTTGCAAATTTGAAAAGAGAAGCTCTCCCACAAAACACAACGTGGGGATTTATTGAGGAGTTACACCATGAAATCAAGGAAAATAAACTGAAATAGAGGCTACCAAGGCTCAAAATTACTTGTATAACCTTGAATAACACTTGGAGATCCTTTGCAAAGCCTTGGAAATTGAATTTGCCTCTCTTGGAAATAAAATGCAACGAAGGAAAAATGCAGCGTTGCACATCCAAAATGCAGCGTGGTAGCTTGTGGTCACATGTTTAGGGTTTTCTTGGATGATGGAGTGATGAGGTTTCCTTGGTAGGTGAGTGACAACTCTTCTTCAATACGATGAATGAGAAAAATGAATGAAATGGTCTTTTATAGCTTGTAAGAGTCAATTTTCTTCATAGTAGTGGGTTGGCCCACCACATTCTTTTTTATTTGTGCTTTGAATAATATGTAGCTTTGGAAATTTTAGGATTTATTACATCTAATCAAACATAAATTACACTTTGTAACAAACTTTATTGAGCAATCTCCCTACTTCTACTCCTTTATTTGCCGGATTTATGCATGAAATCACTGATTTTGATGACTGAAACCCTAATGACCTAATGGAGACACTGAGATGGATGAAAACCATGATGGCATGACTAAAATTAACATGAATGCCTTGTAATGATGAACCATCCAACTAAGCGATGGTAATGACCAACAAGTGATTTTTTTTGGAAGGAGAAGAAATAGTCCTAGACACCACTAGCGAGTGACCAAATTTTTATTTGAAGACCTATTGAAACCATGAAAATTTGACTCGACACCCTAACAATTTTTTTGAAAGATCCCATATGATCGCTGGTGACGTGAAGAACTGACTGACACTAACATTGTCTCCAACTGGGGATGAAAACTTGTTGGAGATGTCAAGAACACCGTAGACCAAGTAGCCCAACCATTGGGCATGGAGTCAAAAACCAAAGACCAAACTAAAAAATTAAAACAAACTAAGAAACTGAACTAAATTTGACTGAAACAAAAAATTACAAAACTTATTGATGGCAGCATATCACCGAGACTTGAGGGCTTTCAAATCTTGATGACAACTAACTTCCTGTTGAAGACATATGTACAATCATGTGAAGTGATCCTTCCAGTGTAACCAATCCAATATATGGCTACTTACTTGAATTATGCTCACACTTTCCTTGAGCAAGCATAAAAAAACAAAAGATAGGGAACTCTAAGTGTCCATTGAAAATGTCCTCATGGTCCATAAATTGAGGAAAATATATCATCCCTATTGACTGCAGCAAATCAATGTAAGGATCTTCAATAACTTGAAATGTTACCTTGTCTTGAGATCTAGCAAAAACACAAACACACCCTTCATGTTGATAGGAAAGAACACTTGGTTTTTGATCCATACGAAGGAATAGAGAAGTATGAATTTTTGCTATCTGAGTGTTTCCTATAAACTCTTCAAGTATGAGTAAATTTGATTCTATCTCTAGCATACTATCTCTCTCGGACTTATACTCCTCAAATTCATAGTCTAAATCATCCTTGAACATGAAACATTCTTCAAGATTGTTAAACATGACAACCCTATCATCTTCATGAAAGAAAATAGTCCCTATTAGATGATCTCTTCGCAAGAAATCATCATAAAAAATTGGCTTACTCACAACAACTTCCTATATAGTTTCATCAGTCTCATGACTGTAATCATTTAAACTCAGATTTTCATTTTCAATAATGGATGGAGTTTCACTAACACATTCTTGACTATGTGAATTCTGCAAACCTGCATTAGCTTGGGCAGTAACATGAATTTTCAGGAGCTGATCTATTTCATCTTCAAACATAGGAGAAACTTGAGTTTTATAACAGTTAACATTGGCTTGATGATTTTCATTTTCAGGATCGGGAATAGGCATTTCTCTTTTTTGGTCCCAGTCCGTTTCATCCAAGGAGGAAGATACTAATTCTTGTTGGGAGGAAAAATCATAAAGGGCTTATATGATCTCATCATCTAAACACTCTTCATCCCCATACAAATTTTCAAGAAACTTAATGAAATTTTCAGAAATCTCACAACAACTATCAATCATCGACAAGGAAGAATTGGAGCTTTGATAGTTTTGAAAGAAAACAAAATGAAAGTCCTTTAGAGAATGTAGACTAGCCAATGGTAGATTCTCATACCATGATCTCGCTTTTTCCTCCAAGGTGGCCATGAACATCTTCACCAGACAATCTTCAAGAAACTCAATCTTTAGTTTGTGTATATGAAAATGAAATTTGATTAAATGAAACTAGCATCTTCTCCATCCCGACCTTTAAATTTTGGCGGCCCCGTTTTCCAATCTATACAAGGAATACGGTTTAGAAAACCAGGAATATGAGCTCAATTCATAGGAGCATACCTTCGAGCAGTTGAATCCATCTTGAAAACAATGAGGTCACCAAGAATTTCTTCAAAATACCGGTTCTTGAACAATGGAGTCGCCATGAAAATTTTGAACCTTTGGATTCTTTAACACTAGAGTCGCCAGGTGAAAGATGCACAACCTTCTTGTGTCTGATCACTGTTCGCCATCAGTAATCAGATATGATACTTTTTGTTCTTTCCCAGGGAATATCTGTTAGTTCGTTCCCCGGTAATGGCACCAAAATGTTAGCACACCACCAGTTCTCCCAACGACTGAAAATAAGACTGATAAAGGTAACCACAGATCACTTTGACGTAGTATCTAGCCCTACCAGGTTGAGAGGGCTCATTATGAGATCAAAATCAAGGATTGACTGTGATATGAAGGATATTAGGCTAGATATGATAGGCTCAGGTAGCTTTTGAGTGTTTTAGGGTTTGATGTTGGATTAGGGATGAAACCAAGTAGCTAGGTCTAAATATCAAAAGGGTTTACAGCTGCAAAGATATAAAGGAGCAAGGTAGTAGCGGATCTATGATGGATTTAGGGTTTTTTAGTATGGTGGAGGGTCTGAAAAAGTAGAGGGATTTAATGAGAATGTTTAATCGTGAATTCATTAAAATGGAAGCATGAAATACAAAATGACATTCGCATATAAACATAGCTAAATGAGAAGAATTCTACCTATGAAATGTAAGGAAATCCATTGAAGATACAAGACATGGAAAGAGGAGCTATATATCATTCATCAAAGGCTATAACAGAGAAAAAACATGGTTATAAACTCACTGCACATGAATTCCTAGATAATAGCTGTAACTGCATCCTTTGATTTCTGAATATGAAAGTGAAAGTACAAGCTACAAGAGTTACAATCATCTGATGTCCAACCTGTCAAATGACTATGAAAATTATTGATATAGACCAAGAAAACCTCTCCCCTCTCTCAAGGGCCGAATCCCTCAGTTGTGGAGCTGATTACAGGATATTCTCAACAAAACCTTAATGTATAGGGAGGTCAACCAATTCACCTCATCATAATAAACTAGATACATTTGACCAAAAATTACATCAACAAGCATGAATCTACCATATTTTACTATTCACTGACTCAATTACACTTCATGAGATCATAAGATCATCATAATTCATCAATTACACAAGTAAAAGTTAAAATTGGTCAAACTTCCTGTGAAAATTTCATACTAGAGAAAACACACTGTGCCTGGAGAAAATGAAATGTGCCTGGGAAAAAGGAAATTTGAAGGTATTCTAGGTGTTCAAATGATGATCTAAAAGTTGCTATGGATAACCCTAGATGTCTTCTACAAGATGGGATGTTCAAACACTCAAAAAAGGTGTCTTCTAGCCCTCTAAAAATTAATTCTCCCAAGATTACTCAAAAAACGCAACGTGGCCTCCAAAAAGAGGGCATAAAGGTCAGTTTTTGCTATATTTTGGGAATTTTGACCCTCCAAAAGTTGCTGACATGGCTTCAACACTTACTAGGATTGAAGTATATGTCGAGGAATCCACCAATGCAGGGAATTCATCCATTGGATTTCCCCAACAAAAGCGCAGCATGGCGCACACTATGTTTTTCCCAGTGTGACTGGTTTTCAAAATTGTCAATTTTGACCAAAAACTCACAAAAACCAAAATTTGCTCCAAAGATCTTCAAAATTGGTCTAGATATGCCTGACAAGGTATGTTATGCTACTAAGGAAACACCAACAAGTACGTCTATGTTACCCTTCTTCTTTTGACTAATTAGGGTTTCCTTTAGTGTTGCCTTCAACTTTTTAACCTTTGCCCGAGACACTTGATTTCTCTTGCAATAGTCTTTGGCCATGTGCCTCTGAATGTCATTGTTCTTATTTTCCCTCTTCAAGAGATTTTCCAAGTGACAATTCACTTTTTCTAGCAAAAACTCTCTATTTTCATTGATTTCCATGGCTATCCCTTCTTCAAATGTCAACTCTTCATGTGGTGGATTTTTTTCTCTTTCTTTCTAAAGTGCCCTTCGGAGACCCATGGTCCTTGGCCTTTTCCTTGTCACCTGTTGTTCATGCTTATCCAAATCTTCACTGTCAACCACTAATTTGTCCTTCACATCTTTCATACGAGCTTTGAGTTGCTTCTTCTCTATAAAAAATTCCTTTACCTTCAATTGAATGTTCTCTTTCTTTATGAAGGAAATTATGAAATTATCCCTTGCAAAATTGTCCTTGAGCTTCATGATCTAGGCATATTTCTCTTTCATGACCTGCTCTAGGGTTTCATGCTCTTCACTGGCCTCCAAGTCCACTATATCAATGTCATGATTGAAGATCTCCTCATCATGCAAAGATGCTTCATACTGTAATGGTGATCCTTGTTTTGCTGATGCAGGCTTGGATCCTTCCTCAATTTGAGGAGAAAACACAAGCCTTATGCCTGTCTGATATGCTTGAGTGACCTCAATCCTCCTCCTCACTAAAATTGTGCTAGGTGAGCCAACCTACATAGGTTTATATGGTACTGATGGTGTTGATGGTGAGCTAGGGCTAGTAGGTTGACTAGCAGGAGGAAAAAAGACATCCGACTGCATGAAAGTTTCTCAAGTGATGTTCTTTTGTTAAAGATGGTGTAAAAAAATGATTTTGATGAGAGCATGGTGAAAGAGGCTGACTTCAGGATTACTTTGCCTATGTTGAACTTTTTCTGCCATCTTTGCCAAACTTCTGTAGAGGTAGTAGGGAAAATTGAGTGGCTTTACCCCTGTGAAATGCATGAGGAGTCTGACATGGTACTTGTATAGTATAGAAAATCTTCCCTCACAAGTGAAGTACTTCATGATGATCTTCATCAGTGGTGTATACTTCTCAAGGAGCTGCCCAACAGGAAAAACCTTCTTCATGTGGTGTTGATAGTGTCTTTTGCGTTAGGGCTTGTAGTTTTGAATCTCTAGGTCTTGGTTCTTGAACCATTTCTCACCATGATTGGGTATCCCTGTTGCCTTTTCTACTACATCAGTTGATATAGTGAATGTAGCCCCTGCAATCATGACCTTGTCCTTTTTTAGCAGAGTGGAAAACAATTTAGTCAATTTGGCATGGTATTTGAATCTCTCAACTTGTTCACAAAATGGAAGACACCCTACCCTTTGAAAAAACTGCTTGGATAATGTCGAAGACATCAATTCATGAGTGGTGAAGGGCTCATATCTTGACATTTGGTCTCCCTTCTTGTAAGGCCTCTTACCTCCCTCCATATGTGCTTTGCAAGGGGAAAACCCTAATAGTGAAAAACAAGGGAATGGAGAAATGGAGTAGGATGGAGGGGTTAGGAGAGGGAAATGGGGATGGGAAAAATTAGGGAAGTAGGGAAGGGTGTTAGGAAGTGGAATGGGAGGAAATTAGGGTAGGAGTAGACCTAGGGAATTTTATTACAGGTCTAGGTCTAGGAGGTTTCCCAAAAAAAAACGTATGGATAATGGTGTGGTGTAGGGGCTAGGGTTTGGATGTATAAGATTAGGGAGTGAAAGTGAGGGTGTGTGAGGGATTCAGGGAGTGTCTTTGAGTGTGAGGAAAGAAAAGAGAAGCTCTCCCACAAAACACAACGTGGGGCTTTGTGGAGGTATTAGACCATGAAATCAATGAAAAAAAACTGAAAGAGAGGCTACCAAGGCTTAAAATTACTTGTAGAACCCTGAAGAACACTTGGAGATCCTTTGCAAAGCCTTGGAAACTAAATTTTTTGCTCTTGGAAAGAAAACACAGCGGAGCGAAAACACAATGTGGCACCTCCAAAATGAAATGTGGTAGCTTGTGGTCACCTGTTTAGGGTTTTATTAGATGCTGAAGTTCTGAGGTTTCCTTGGTAGGCGAGTGAGAGCTCTTATTCAATATGATGAATGAGAAAAATGAATGAAATTTTCTTTTATAGCTTGAAAGAGTCATTTTTCTTCATAGTAGTGAGTTGGCCCACCACATGATTTTCTCTTTGTGCTTTGAACAATATGTAGGTTTGGAACTTTTAGGACTTATTACATATTATAACAAAAAAATTAAACTTTGAAACAAACTTTATCGAGAAATCTCCCTACTCCGACTCCTTCATTTTCCAGATTTATGCATGAAATGGCTGATTTTGATGACTGAAACCCTAATGACCTAATGGAGACACTAAGTTGGACAAAGACCATGATGACATGATTGAAATGAATATCAAGACCTTCTAATGATGACCCATCCAACTAGGAAATCGTAATGACCAACAAGTGAATTTTTTCGGAAGGAGGAAAAATAGTCTTAGACACCACTAGCCAGTGACCAAATTTTTATTTGAAGACCTACTAAAACCATGAAAATTTGACTCGACACCCTAACAAATTTTTTGAAAGAACCCATTTGATCACTGGTGATAGGCATAAATGACTGACACTAACACATCCAACAACAGAATTATCAGGAGGTCCAAATTTCCCAGTAGTTCAGTGAGCCAAGCCCAAGAGGGCCAATTTCCAGGGTCAAGCTTTGGTCAAACCCTTTGCGGGTTATTCTGGGTTTATTGAGTAGATTCTAGGGTTAAAATACCAGAAATGTTTGAGTAGCACAAGAGGTCCTAGTAGCAGATCATTTGGAGCAGCAACAACATTTCTGGGCAGTTTCTAGTGCAGAGCTGCAACTACGCAGAGAGAAAAATTGAGGGAGTTTAACAATATTTTTTTAGGGCTTATTTAGCTTGCTTTGAGCAAGCCAAGGTGCACTCATTCCAACACCTCATTTTGTACAAATTCCTCATCATTAATAAAATCGTTCAACGCATTTTTTGTGGCTCAATGTATGTCTAAATTATGTGTTTATTTTTGTTTTGTGTGTTTTGTCTATGTATGCTTGTTTATTGTTGTAAATTACCTTTGGGGATATTATAGTGGTACAAGAGTAGAGAAAGAGAGTTATAAATCACTCCAGACCCTGTGACTAGTGAAACAGAGGTGATGGAGACAAGAATGAGGGACATAGAAGGGGATAAGAGGAGCAAGGAGGAGGAATTTTCTCACCTTCTATTGAAATAAGTGCATGACCTCACAAAAAACATTGAGGAGATGGGTCACCAGAGCAACAATGGAAGTAAAGGAAAGGGAGTCAAAGGGAATTTCTAGGTGGGTGAAGGATCCGACACCTCATAGAACTAGGCATCACTTAACCAAAATATTCTTGCAGTACCATATACACCCCCATGGTATACCATTCCTACGTTCCTAGCTTCAGGAGTGGGAGGTCAAGAGGAGTAGGAGGAAGCTCACTATGGAGAATAATTTCTAGAGTACTAGTCCTGTGGGCTAGAGTTTGGGAGGGCCATTACTTTCAAATATTTCTGCCAACTGAAGGGCAACAACAAACAAAGAGGAAAAAGTGGGAGGGGATACATGCAGGGAAATGATTCACAACATTCTATGGGGAGGTTGTTTCTCCCGAATTTTGATGGATCCTTTAAGAGCTCGACCAAGGCATGGGTCAAGAAGCTGGATATTTACTTCCAGTTGAACCAAATGACTGAGGGAGAGGCAATTAATATTTCCATGTTGCATTTGGATGGGGAGGCTCATGAATTGTGGTTCCATGGGCTAACCGCGCAGGGACATGCAGGGGTCACAACATATGATGAGTTCACCAGGAGGTTGCTAGAGCGGTTCTAGAGGAAGGACCCGAAGGAGTATTTTGGTGAGCTGACCAAGATCAAGCAGTCTAGGAATGCATAGGTGTACATCTTGCAGTTTTTGAGACTACCAGTGATGGTACCAGACCTGTTAGAGTCCAGGAGGACTTATATGTTCATAGAGGGACTGACACAACCATTGTGTGGGATAGTGAGGTCCAACAAATCTACTACAGTGCAGGGCACAATGGGGAGAGATAGGGACTTATAGGATCACCTACCCAGAGCTAGGGAATCTCTGCTAAACAAAACTGGTTTCTAGCATAGGGGAAGAGACATGAGATTCCCACCACATAGAGCCAACCAGGGATGAGGATACCTACATGATGATACTTGAAGATACCTTTGGAGGAAGAAGTTATGCTTCACTCTCCAGGATCCATGGGCACTAGGCCATATGTGTGCAGCTAGAAAGACCCCTTACATAAATGTCTTCTTAGATAGTGATGGGGAGGAGGAGACATAATTTGAGACGGGAGGATATGAAAACGCATCACCACAGGAGGGAGGGACTCCACCCCCACCCCCACCAGCAGCAGGGGGAGCTGCATTTGCACCTTCGGGAGGGGTGCTCGCATCACTACGTTGGCTACCCAAGTTCCTGGCTATGAGGATCAGAGGGACTGTTCAGGGGCAATGTTTATTAGTGTTAGTGGACAGTGGGGCCACTCACAACTTTATTGATGACCAAATGGTCCAGAGGAGAGAAATTACCCCATAGGGGTTTGAAAGGTTTTCGGTTCTTGTGTTGGGATACAGGACTATGCAGTGCACTGTTAATCCAATTTGTCATTGATGGAAACAGGTTGATGAAGGAGAAGCTAGACTATGACCCTATGATTGATAAGCCTAACAATGAAGATGACCTTAGAGGTAGAATTTCACTTTCTGCACATAAATATTCAAGGGCAGTTATAAAGAAAAATAATTTTTGCTACCTTGAAGGCATAATTTCACTATGACACGTACACTACCTTTTAGAGCATAATTTTAGCTTTATAACGAGCTCTCACTTTGTCGAAAACTCCAAGCGGTTGATGAGATATGAATTTTTAAATCAAGTAAAATTAACTTTAGCAGTGAGCTGACCTATCCTTGTCCTTCATGTCGGCCTACCTCCAAAAAGACGTGTCCCTTCATATTAAAGTCAAAATCATATAAATACAACGTCAAACATTCATTTCTAGACATTAATTTCGGTCAAGCAATTCAGAGTTAATATAGAAGAGATTGTAGAGATATAACAAGTTCACAACTCGTGAACTTAGAAGCACCAAGGAGGATTTTTTCAAGAAATATTTGCCTGGGTTAAAATCTGAATTGATCATCTATACAGCTCAGACTTGTAGCTGTCTCAAACCTGTGATAATAAGTATGCTCAGATCATTTAAGGACAAAGGTATAACCTACTACAGAAATCAGACTTGCTGAAGTTAAGGCTCGGCTCGGATTGGAGGACAGTTAGGACAGTTAGCTCGGATCACTTGTCTCGAACCTGTGGCATCAACTGTTCGAACCTTCTAAACCTGTGGTCATACAAAAGTGCCTTGGATTGGGGCCAAGTTTGGAGCTCGGTTGCAGCCTAGGTTGGAGCTCGGACCTGTGGTGTATTGCCTCGGACACCTGTGGTATATTATCTCGTATTGCCTCAGAATTGTTTACCTTTCACCTGTCTCTTTGAAGCTCAGACTTTAGAAGAACTGTCACCTATTATAATTTGGATCTGTGACTTGGCTTGAACCTATGACAGTGTTTATAAAGCTCAGATCTGTGGTGACTTATAACCTCTGGACAGTAAAGAACTTATGAAGAATTGAAGGCTTGAACAATGATGAGTTGGAGACATGAAATATTAAATAATATATGATTTTTGAACAGTGAAGTGGAAAATTTTTGGACAGTGAAGACAACAGTACTAGAATTTTGGAAGAAATAATATAGTGATGAATATGTCAAGAACATTCAAGTAAGCACTATTCACATTCTCTATTAAGCCAAGCAAAGAAGGATTGGTGTCCTTGGAGTAGGAGCTCCTAAACACAAGGTTGGTGCCTTAAGCAGATAGGTCAAAGCCCTAGAGGTCGAAGCCTCATCAAAGTCCAAGTTGGTGTTTGGTAACAGGTTGGTGCCTGTTTCATTAAAAGGGTTGGTGCCCTCACTCATCTATTGTATACTATTATTAGAAAGGAAATTGAAATTCTTATTAATCCTTAATATTATCATTATACACCTCTCTGTCTTTAATTGTGAAGAATCTAACTGGCATTAATTAACAATTGGAAAAAAATACTGATTCACCCCCCTCTCAGTATTTCCAACATGCACATGCTATGTCGCTGCTTTGAATGTGACCACGGAGAAATAATCCATGATAAATCACTTCTTTGTGGTTGAAATTTTGGACAACAAGGTAGTGTTGGGAGTCTAGTGACTCTATGCACTTGGTAGAGTCACCACTGATTGGAGGAAGTTGGAGATGGGGTTCTTGGATCTAGATGGAAAAATTATGTTGCTAAGGGGTATGCACTCCTATCCCCCACAGACAATCTTGACCCATTGGATGGAGGTTCACTTAAGGCCTGGGGATTTTGAGTGGGTTGTGGAGTTGAGGATTTCTGAGGCTGGGGGTGTGACCAGGCCAACACATTCAGAGATTCAGGCAATCCTTGACAAGTACCCTATAGTATTTGAAGATATACCACAAAACCAACCACCTAACCAAGGATTTGAGCATACCATAGAGTTGGAGTCTGAAGTATAGGAAGTGATTACTAGTCCCTATAGGCATCATAAGGCATACATGGATGAGATAGAGAGAGCCATCCATGAGCTCTTGGCATTGGGGCAAATCAGGACCAACTCTAACCCCTTTGCTTCATCAATTATTCTCATGAAGAAGAAGGATGGGACCCTACGTATGCGCATTGACTACATGGCCCTCAATAAGAAGACCATGAAGAACCTCTGCCCCATCCACACATTGATGAGCTAATGCATGAGTTGAGGGGAGCCAAGTTCTTCTCTAATATTGATCTACGGTCTAGGTAACACCAGATTTGGGTGAGGGACAAGGATTTCCCTAAGATAGCTTTCTGGTGCCACTATGGGCACTTCGAGTTCCTGGTTATGCAGTTTGGTTTAACCAATGCACCAGCCACCTTCGAGTCGTGTATGAACCACATATTTCATGGACAGATGAGGAATTTTGTGCTAGTGTTCATTGACGATATTATGATCTATAGCCATACATGGGAGGAGGACTTGTAGCATGTTCAGGCAGTACTGCGTATCCTGGAGGAGAAACAGTTCTATGCCAAGTTGTCCAAGTGCGAGTTTGGGTTGACCAAGATTTTGTATTTGGGACACATCGTCGGTGTTGATGGAGTGTGTGTGCATGAGGAGAAGATCCATGCCATCAGAGGTTGGCCAGAGCCCAGGAACGTGATAGAGCTAAGGGGATTTGTGGGAATGTTCACCTACTATCGGAAGTTTTTGAAGGGATTTTAATAGTTGGTCAGACCCCTTACTGATTTGACAAAGAAATGGGCCTTTGCATGGACAGCTAAAACACAGGAGGCTTTTTAGCGCTTTAAACATGTGATGAACATATGCCCCATGCTAGCACTTCCTTCTTTTACTTAGCCTTTCATACTAGAGTGTGATGCATTCAGAGAAGAAGTGGGGTCCTTATTGATGCAAGGAGGGAACCCCATAACGTTTGAGAGTTGAAAGCTATTGCCTCACGAGAGTCTATACCCCATATATGACAAAGAGATGCTGGCCATCATGCATGCGCTAGCTATGTTTAGACAGTACTTGGTGGGGAACAGGTTTCAGGTGAGGACCGACCACAACAACCTCAGATTATTTTTGGAGCAAAAGCAACTACAAGAGAGGAAACAAAAATGGGTGAAAAATCTCCAGGAATATGAATTTTATATAAAGTATCTCAAAGGGAAACAATGTGGTGGCAGATGCATTGTTTGGGAGGCCAAATTCCCTTTTATTGATGAGTATTTCTTTAGATTGGAGGTCTCAGCTATTGGTGGAGTATTCCAAGGAAGGGTTTGCATATGAGGTCGTTGAGGGGATGGTGACCGATGACAAGTACCGAGTGCTGAATGAGGTGATATATTACAGGGACCAGATCTACTTGGTGGCAAACTCCCAACTGCGTGATAAGATACTACAAGATTCCCATGACTCACCTTTGGTAGGACATCAAGGTTACACCAAGACCTAAAAGGCCATCTGTGAGAGGTTTGTGTGGAAAGGCCTCAAGTATGTTATTCTGCGGCATATCAGGGAGTGAGAGACATGCCAATGAAACAAGGGTGAGTTGTCACACCTAGTAGGTTTATTGTAGCCTCTTCCTATTTCGAAGGGGAAGTAGGAGAGCATATCTATGGATTTCATTACCAGGTTTCCTACACTATAGGGAAATGACTGCATTTACGTGGTGGTGGAACGATTGACGAATTTTTCACACTTCTTCGACATCTTATCCTGGTACACGACCTCATAGGTGGCCGATTTTTTCTTCGGGGAATTTTTTCGATTGCATGGTCTTCCCAAGACCATTGTTAGTGATAGGGACAACCGTTTTATGGGAGGATTCTGGCAGCAGTTGTTCCAGTTGGTGGTCATGAAGCTCACCCCTAACAGGAGCTACCATCCTCTAACAAATGGATAGACCAAGATAGTGAACAAGGGCTAGAGGGATACTTGTGTAACTATGTGAAAAGGCAACAATTTGCATGGATACAGTGGCTACACATGGGGGAGTACTGCTAAAACAATGTCTATCACATGTATATATGTATGTCTCCTTTTCGTGGATTATATGGATATGATGCTTTATCTTTTTTTGATTTCATGTTGGAGACAACAATACCCCAAGGGAAAAATATTGGGTCCAGGAGAGCCAAGACATATTGAGGGATCTCAAGGACAACATGAGGATGGCTCAAAACCAACATAATATTAATGTAGATTGGGGCCGATGGAGATACATTGTGAGGTCGGGGACTTATTTTTCCTCTTACTTCAACCTTAAAGGCAATCTACTCTCAAGCAAAAGGGGGCCAAGAAGCTCAAGCCCCACTTTTATGGGATATATAGAGTCACTCAAAAGGTGGGGGAGGTGGCTTATGAGTTGGAGCTACCCGTGGGGAGCCCTATGCACAACATTTTCTATTATCATGCCTGAAGAAGGCCTTGGGACATAAGGTGACAAAAGCCACTGAGTTACCCCCTATGAATGAGGGTGGGCACTTAGTGCTACAACCAGAGGCCATTTTGGATTCCAGAGAGAGGAACTTGAGGAACAAGGTGATCAAGGAATTATTTATCAGATGGTTGAATCCTCCTGATGAGGATGCCACTTGGGAAGGGGAGAAAATCCTCCAACATCCATCATTACAATTGCTTGAGGACAAAAAACATCTTGGCAGGGAGGACTGTAATATTCTTATTTATCAATTACGCTAACCAGAATATTAATTTTTTGCCAGTTTTGATATTATTCCAGTTTTTACTTAGGAAATGTGGGTTTGGGGGCCCACAATTAGATTTAGGAAACTATATTCCTCTAAACATTAGGCTGAGGCAAAGTATTGTGACATGAGGAAAAAATGTGGCCCACATGGAGGCAACACAACCATTGGTGCGTATTGGAGGCTAGAGGCACAAGGTGGAGCCCAAGGGAACGTTGGGAGGACTTGGAAAAAAATGAGGCATGATGATCATTCTAGGCATTCATTCATCTATTTCGAAATTGTCTTTTGATAGAGAATTCTTCAGAAGTGAGCCAAGTCTGCATGTGTTTTTCAGTACATGGGTGTCTTCGAGTGGATATCCTAGCCTTTGCTTCGGTGGACTTCTAGTGCCAGCCCAAGGAAGGTGCTTCACCTTAGTTCAATTATTTCAATAGCAGAGAACCTCTTCTATAGCGCAATCCCTTCATTAGCAGCACAAAGGAAACATTAATAGCGCAAAGGCTGCGAAGTCCCTTGAGGAAATCACTTCGGGAGTTTGGGAGTGAGTGGATTTTTTATAGGAGATTTGGTGGGAAGGATTGGAGCCTTCTAATAGGGATTTCCATGAAATTCGGTGGCATTCAACAACAAAATAATCACGAGGTCCAAATTTCCCAACATTTCAGTGAGCCAAGGCCAAGAGGGTTAATTTCCTGGTTTAAAATCCTAGAATTTTCTGAGCAGTACAGTAGGTCCTAACAACAAATCATTTGGACAAGAAGAAAAATTTCTGGGTAGTTTCCAGTGGAGAGCTTCAACTACACAGAGACAAGAATTAAGGGAGTTCAATAGTACCTTTTGAGGGATTCTTTAGCTTTCCTTTAGCAAGCCCAGATGCACCCATTCCAACACCTGACACTAAAAGGAAAAGACCTTCTAGCGGAGGTTATAAATGAGGTTTTTAGTGTTATAAAATTGGCCAAAATTGTCAAAAAAACATTTGCTACAACATCCGTTTTTGATAATGGAGGATTTGACGAAGCTTTTAACGAAATTTCAATACAAATAAAAATCCTGGGTGACCGGAGGTTATTATGGATGTTTTTTTTCATCAGTGCGCTACTAAGGTGTGAACACACTGGTGTGTGTCATACAGATGATTGGCCCGAGGCGGTCAAAGGTGCATGCACCGGGCCGTAAAGGTATACAACCGCACCGGGAGCCCTGTAGGTGATACAACGCATGGGGCCGTTCTAATTCGTATTGGGATTTGTGTGGTGCCCATATGTTGTATCAACGTACTGGTACATAGTCTTATTGAAGCACATCGGTGCGCAGTATCAGACAAACACACCAATTGTTCTAATTCGTATTGGTATTTGTGCGGTGCCCATAGGTCATACAAATGCACCGGTGTGTAGTCTCACATAAACGCACCGGTGCACAGTATCACACAAACACATCGAGATTTATAATTGGTATTGTTATTTTTGTGGTGCCCATAGGTAGTAGAAATGCACCAGTGTGCTGTATCATACAAACGCACCGGTGTACAGTAACTGATATGCACCGATGTTCATTTTGTATTTTTTAGAAACATCAACTTTTGACAGTGCAATTATTGTGATTTTTAAAAATTCATTATTCATCAAAAGTCAACACATCTTATAACAATATTCATATTAATTAAATTTTTATTAATGCATTTGAATGTGATGTTTGGATTAATTTGTTATATCATATCATAATTTGCATAAACCGGATCATCCATAGTACCATAAAACAATTGTTTTATGGTACCGTGGATAATCCGGTTTCTGCAAATAACAACAACCACAGGAGTTTAAGAACCATATCATAATTATTGTGATTTTTTAAAATTCATTATTCATCAAAAGATGACACATATCTTACAACAGTATTCATATCAATTGAATTTTTATTAGTGCATGTGAATGTGATGTTTGGATTAATTTGTTATATCATATAATCATATTTCACATCTCTTCATTATAATATTTAATCATCCATAAATTTAATCAGTGGTGTTACATTTCACAACGACAATGGCAAATGCAATAGAATAAATTAAAACATATATATATATATATATATATATATATATATATATATATATATATATATATATATATATATATATAAGACAATATTTTTCATACAAAATGGGACAGTTATTGGTATCCCTTTGTCTTTCAATTGGGACACTATGACCATTACATTAAACAAAATGTCTGATTTCACAGACAAATATTTCAAAAAATACAACACCTTGCTTTGATATCCAAACATAATGATCATCATTCTTTGCTTGGACTGCTGTCACTGCTCGAGCTACTTCCATGACTTGGGGGTTATTTTTAGGAATGTTTTGCTTACGATGTTGATTATTTTCTTCTTCTTCACTTTCCATCTACAAACATATGAATAAACTGTAATGAGTATATATACATTTGTGAGAATAATGAAAATTGCAATATTAAATAATATACATTAATGTAAATCGAAAAGAAATGACGTACCACAGCAACAATTGACTTATGAACTATACACATTCTTTCAAAACCATGTAGTATGCCATTTTCAAGATTTCATCTGTTGGCATAGTTGTTTCCTGCAAGTTTTATACCCCATAACAAATCATATATTTAATATAAAATATTTTTTGTTCTACTAATTATAGACGGATCTAAGTAAAACAAGATCGATAGATGCTTACAAATTCCACAATTAATATCTGATATGCCAACATATACTGATAACCCATATTTAACCTAATGTCAATCAATTCGTCTGATGGTTCTTCTTTGTATGTTAGTGCCTGTTTGAAGACATTCAATGATGATTTTTGTAAAACAACTTAAAATATAAAAAAATGAAATCTAGTTACGTTGTTATAAGGAAGTAACAATTACTCACAAATTTAGATATCAACCCTTTTATTCCTTGTCGTCCTGTTTTGTGTGCTGAATGGGTTCCATTTTCTTTTCTTTTCTGCAAGAAAATACTTGAAAATTAATATTTAATGCTAAATTGTTTATTTCTTGTACCGAATGATCGAAAAATTCAATGATTACATATTACATTTGAAGCACATTGTTGTTGAGATGGCTCCTCCTGTGATGCAATTTTTTCCATTTCTTTGACCATCTCCTTGTACACCCTTTTAGACATTCCTACTGGCATATTTCTGATATCAGCTTGTTCACCTTTTGAGATTTTCATAATCTTCCTGAAAATGTAACATGACAATAAACTATTTAATTTTTATATTGATATATGAAAAGTAAATATAGCAAAAGTGATATTTATAAAATATTCTAGAAAAACATTTGAAGGAATATTACTTTTTCATTCCTTCTTTTTTGTTGTTGTATGTTTTTGCTATTAAAATTTTGACATGTCTCATTGACCAATTCTCTGGAAACTCTTCCTATAGTTTAGATAAAGTTTGGTTCTTGGAATCATTAGATTGATTTTGTATTGTACATAGAAAGAATGTCTATAGATTCATTCCACTAGATCCCTCAAACTTTTGTAAAAATTTTTCTCCCTTTTGTTAACCTCCAACACCACTCCAGATGAGCTAAGGAGCAATTCATTTTCATTTGCATGTTCTATTTTTTTCTTTTCTTAGAACAACATTCATTTTCTGAGTTGTTGGTCCATGTAAAACATTAAACATATGTGAATTAATAGATTTTTTGAAACATGTTATCTAATAATTTTAAGTATATTATTAATGAAAATTAAAAAAAAACCTTATATTGAATCGATAGTATTTTTTTATTCACCTGATTCATCCTTTTGCAATTTTTCCATCAAGATTTTACACTCTTCTGGTCCTAGATCAGAAATAATCTTATCGAACTTCATCATTTTGTGGCTCTGCATGATACACATTAAACAATACATATTAGTCATAGTTCAAAAATAATATTTTTTTGTAAATAATTTACAAAGAAATTGTCTTTTTTACTTTTCTTGATGTGTTATCAGTATTTTTGTTACTTGATATCTTGTCAACCATTTCTGTATCAATATGAAACCTGTACCATATCATTAACTAATATATTTTATAAATAAATTGTCAACTTTTCAGGTAAAAAATAATAATATCAAGAAACCAGTGTGCTTTTCGTGTGTATGCATTGACGTCGGTGTGTGGTGGTCTTATAAATGCACTTCCCAAATAGTATAAAACACCGTACGGTGCTCTATGTCAACAAGGAGCACCAGTGCGTTACATGTTAACCACCACACCGATTCACACAGACAAAATAATAAAAATCGTCTAGTGTTAGCTTTTCTAGCATATGGTGTCATGGAGGGGGCAGTGCGACCTATTCTTATAAACGCTCCGTGAAAATAAGGGACCACCGTAAGGTGCTCTCTGTCAACTAGGGGACCTGATGCGTTATATGTTACATGGTGCACCGATAACACAAAATAAAAAATTGTTTTTTCCAAACAGTACGTGAGCAGTGCGTTATAATGAAATAACGCATTGATGCCCTATTTTACATATGGCGCATGGATTAAAAAATATTTGTTTTTAAAATTTTTATCAAACAATACATGCGTGGTGGGTTGGGATAAGCCAGCACACTGGTGCTGCTAGGTTACGTAGGGCACACCGATTAAAAGATTCAGTTTTTTAAAAATTGACGCGAGGTCCGACATGGATTGGGATCCGACTATGCAAGTCGTCCCATGGGTTGGATCTCATAGGACTATATATATAGAAATACAAACCCTATAAATCTAAAGTGGAAATCCCTAATTATGAAATCATAGAAACAGGAAGAAGCAAGGGAAAAAACAAAAAGAATGAAGGGTTTAGGGTAAAAATGGTTTTTTTTGTTTTGTTTTGTTTATGAAAAAATGAACAATAAATTGAAAATTTTTACTTACTGCGTAAAAAATACTGTAGAAAATGTAAAAATAACAATAAAATTTAATCACAATATCATTTGAAATTCTATGCTACAGGGTTTGAATCCCCAGAGGTTTGGAATTCTGATTGTTTGAATAATTCTGTTTGAAAGCATTTCGCTGCTCCATAGTGCTCTTGTGCTCTCTTGCTCCAGGTATGTCTCCTGCAAATCTCTGGCTGAATTTTTTTGCAAAAATAGTGAAATAATGAAAAGCGTTTAATATTTAAAGAATTATTTTTGAAATTAGATTTTCGAAATATTTGCCGTCCATTTTTCAATTTACCGATTTTTTTTCACTTAAAAAAATAAAGTTACGTTTTTTTTATTTGCGGCTTTTCATCACCGGTGCGTCAATTAATAACACCACACTGGTGCATTCGTTAATAACATGGCACCGATGCGTAGTGACTAAAATAACACTGTTGTGGTTATCTGTACATAAGTATCGATAACAATAAGTCCATTTTTAAGGCACCGAAATTACTTTTAGGTGTGTGCGCTAAAATTTATTGTTGATTTTTCTCAAATCTAGGGAGAAAATATCATAATTATATCGAATGGAAAATTCTTCAAAATTCAACACGTTCCACAATATTTCTCAAATTTCATCGCAAAGTTCTCCCTATCCATCTCAAGACATAATATTTACTTCATATTTTATTTATATTTTCATTATCTAATTGAATTTATGTTTTTTATCCATGTCAATCAAATTAATAAAATTTATAATGTATACAAATTTGCAGGTTCATGCAGATTCAAAATCGAGTTCAGATGCACAAAATAATCAATCAGCTCCAAAACGTCGGAAGCTCTTATCAGGAGTAGCATATCACAAGGCGCATTTGGTAGATGAAAATGGACAGCTGCTTCACCCTGCCAATTGTAACAATATTGCATCTTCTAGCCACAATACCGGGACAATGAAGGTAATAATAATTGTTTGATATATTAATGTAATTATTAATTTCAACGTCAAACAAATTAATAATGCATTGCTAACGTTCTTACTAATTGATATCATAGATTTTGTACTAATCATGTTCAAATATATTTTTTGAAATTATTAGGATTCTAGTGATGATGAGCGACCTACCTACCGTCTTCCGTCGCACCCCACGACAATGTAAAATCAAAAGAAGTTTCAATTAAGAGAAAAAATCAGAGAGGAACGATACCAATAATGGTTGAATCAACCGCCGATTCAATAATCGCTACGTCCAGATTCACCAATTAGGAATGACTACAACAATAGCAGTTCTTCACAAGCTAGCAATCGAGGCAATCAAATAGAGGCCGGTATGGATGATTACTTAAGGGATACGACTACCATGGAGATAATGTTGTTAGATGCATTCCAAAACGATGATCAACTAGGGGATGATGCTCATATCACTGATACCTTTTTCGAAAGCCTTAAATTTTCTTCCACCACCCCTCTCTTTGGACCTGGTGGTCAGTCAAATTCTACCTAGTTGGGGCAACGATGTTACTGTACAACTTAAAAGCAAATTTTGGCTTGTCGAATGAATGTTTCTCAGAAATTTTGAGAAAAGTTACCATAATGTCCTCCCTTATATAAATTTGAGAAATATAGTAACACAATGAACATTACAAATGGTCAATTTTATGAACGTTAATAATTATATCAACATTAATGTACATTTAATATTCTCCATGATGATCACCAACTACAGGTTATTCAAAGATAAGATTCTTCTAAGTGATAATGTCTTGCTCGGTAGCTACGAAGAGGCAAAGAAATTGTTGAAAATTTTGGGTGTTGAGTACATATCATATCATGCATGTTCAAATGATTATATTCTATATAGAGGAGAATATGCAGACAAAGAGATATGTATGAAATGTGGGCATGAAAGGTATGATAAATAAAAAAAGAAGGGTAAATCATGTGGTCCTCCTTTTAAGATATTGAGGCACATGCCTATAATCCCAAGGATTCAAAGTCTCTTTCATTGCAAAGAATTAACTATGTTGCAGGGATGGAATGCCTCACACAAAAGTGAGTTGGGAGTTATGCGAATCCCAACTGATTCAATAGCCATGAAGCATATAGAGGATACATTGCCCGAAAAATTCAAGAATGAAGTACGAAGTCTACAACTTAGCATAGCCATGGATGGCGTCAACCCATATTCTCTCCAGAACACCAACTATTATGTTTCGCCTGTAGTAGTGATCAATAACAATATCCCCCCATGGTTTTTTGTGTAGAATGAAAATCTTATGTTGGCTCTCATAGTCCCTGGTAGAAGACAAGTGAAGAATATGGATGTCTACTTACTACCACTGGTAGATGAATTAAAGGAATTATGGGACGGGATAAATGTATACGATGTATCAAGACCCATCTCAACAGAGAGGAGTTTTACATTGTATGGCATATGTGCTTACATGACACATGATTATCCAGGCTTAGGAGTTTTCTCTGGTAAATTACATGTTTATTGATTTTTTTATATACATAACAATATTATTTCGCATATTAGTTATTTAATTCGTTATAATTGTTCTGATCTTCATGATATTCTTTAACGTGCCATGCATGTAAATTGTATACAATAATCTCATAGGACTTGTAACAAAAGGGTATTTTGGATGTAAATGTTGTGGACCTTCTCTAAAAGCTAGATGGTCCAAGGACCTATGAAAGCGAGTGTATGATTTCTCCAGGGTATTCCTCCCATAAGAACACCCTTACAGAAGAGCAGCATCCGCTTTCAGTGGTAAATGAGAGAGAACCCAAAGGCCTCCAATAACGACACTAGCTGAATGGCTTAGAGAATATGAGAGAGAGAAGGAGAAGGAGTTCATAGAAATGTTTGATTCAAATGGGGAGCCTATGTTTGATGATCCAGAATTATTCGACACCTATGTTGAGAAATTTCCCATTGGGATGAAAATGAAATCTATCTTTTATAACCTCCCATATTGGGAGAATCTTAAGATTACCCACTTATTAGATCCCATGCATATATTTAAAGATGTTTCATCTTCTTTATGGATGCAAATATAATCGAAAAAATGTGACACATTGGCTATTAGGAAAGATCTTATTACTTCAAAAACTAAAAAGAAACATAGGCCAAGATGATTAGAAAATACAAGATCAGAGGCATGCACTGGTCCCTCTAATTCATGGTATTTCAAAGAAGGTGATGTCCCATGGATTTAAAAAAAATATGATCTTTATTTGGCAAAGGAAGTTATAATGGGTGTGAGGGTGCCATCTTCATATGGGTCTTCACTAAGACGCTGCTTCACCGTGGATGGCCATTTGTCAAGGTTGAAATCACATGACCATTTGATTCTTCTAAGAGTACGTATAATGTCAAAAACACGATTTTATTATTTTTAATATTAATAAATTTTATCCCATGTAGGGATCATAAAAGATAAATAATTTTGTATATTATTGCACGTGTTTATAACTTTGCAGTGTCATTATCCTTTGTTCATGCATGGGTGTGTGAAACATGAATTCCCTCAAGACCTAGGATGCGCCATATCTAAATTATCTACATTTGTACGTTGGATCATGTCAAAGGAGATTCAAGTGGATAACATTCCACGGTGGCGTCAAGAGATAGTTGAGATTGTTGGTATGTTTGAGAAGGAACTGCCGACAAGTTTCATGGACTTGCAGGTTCATCTTCTAATCCACCTAGTAGATGAGGTTGAATTAGTTGGGGTGGTTTCTTGCCATTGGATGTTCTTCTTAGGGAGGTACATGAAGAAATTGAAAGGTTTTGTTCGATAAAGGGCAAAACCCGAGGGGTCTATGGCAGAGGGGTACATATCGTATGAGTCTTTCTATTATGCTAGTGAGTACATCAAGCAGATCAACAACAGACCAGGTGCGGTGATTTGGGACGATGAAAGGAATGAAGACAAAAGAGAAGGGGAGTTGCTCCAAACGAATGGAAAAAAGCACTTGATAAAGAGTAAGCGACTTATAATTTTTCAAATTTACACAAAGTAAATATTCATGTTGAAATTTGATATGATGTATATTTTGATCTCTATGTACTATATAATGTCGGTTTGATTTCATCAACGAATGCAGGAATTGAAGCAATCAATAAATTCGTTCTTTAAAATTCCAAAGCGACACAACTGTGGGTCGCATTGTATGAACAAAAGAGGATGAAATGGGATAGTGACAGGAAAGAATTCAGACAGTTGAATGGTAGAAGTGTGCATTATCGTGATCATTTAAAAGAAAATATGCCAAAAATATGCCCTAACAGTTGGGTTGCTGACCAAGTCAGAGAGAAATACGGTGCAACCGGTCGTTACTTGCGTGCTAAAGAGGATGCGCTAAACGTAGGGATTGGGTGCAGCAACTCGGTAATAATCTATTCAATTTATATGTACATTTGAAACTTAATAATGCACCTTTCAAATGTAATTACATCTATATTTCGTATTTTAACTATTGGGTTATTATAAGACACATGGTACTATGATTTTTTAACTTTTTTATAGGTGCATTTGTTCCCATCTGCGTGGGCATATGGACACCATTTTCGCACATAAAATGCCGATGATGGACACATCACACAAGATTGTGGAGTGGAAGTCGAGTTTGATCAATCTAGTCGATCTAGCCATTGTGATCAAAACCTAGTATGAGGGACGTTAGGTTATGTTGGAAAGATACAAGAGATCATTGAAGTGGATTTCTCTTCTTTCAAATGTGTTATTTTTAGGTGCAAGTCGTGGGACACCTTTTATCAGAAGAATGTAAAGGAAGATCGCGATAGTAGGCTGATATGTCTCAACTCTAGAAAGATGTGGGATGAAGCTAAGGAGCCCTATGTTTTCCCCAAACAATGCAACCATGTGTTTTTTTACCCAGATGTGTTGGATAGGGATTGGTGGTTCATATTGAGACATGACCCTAAATCAAAACATATTTTTGAGAACAATAGTGTTATCATGCCATGCGAGCTGGAAGATAATAAAGGTGGTCATGAGAACCGAGAGTGATATGGTACATGTGTTATTTCATCAATATTTATACTTTTTTAGATGGGTTTTTATAAAGAAGAGGACTTGACTACCTTATAACTTATAAGCTAACTCTTTTTTTCGAAACTTTATAATATGTATTTTGAATTAATTGGTAATTTGCATTGTGTTAATGTTAAAATCAATATTTCACTCGATAATTTGCAATTATGTTGATCTCAAAAACAATGGTGTACTGTATAAAGTTCTTTTTGTTGTCGTATGTAAGATCATAGTAAAATGATGATAATTCTAAAGTACATTAATTTATTTGCATTATTTTCTAAACTTTATTATGTTACAAAAATTCATATTATTCTATATTTATTATTTTACAATTATTTAAAATTTACAAATTTACAAATTTTAATAAAATCATTTCACATTAATACAATTAAAATTTTCACATTAATACAATTAAAAATTTTCAAATAGTTTACATACAATTAGAATTAGAATTAGAATTAGAATTTTACAATTTCACATACAATTACAATTAAAATTACAATTACAATTTTAGAATTTTACATACAATTACAATTACAATTTTACAATTACAATCATTTCACAGTAATACAATTAAAATTTTACATACAATTAGAATTATAATTAGAATTACTTTTACAATTTCATGTACAATTACAATTACAATTGCAATTACAATTTTAGTTTTTTACATAAAATTTACAATTACAATTACAATTTTACAATTTTACATATATACCATTACAATTACAATTTTAGAATTTTACATACAATTACAATTTTAGAATTTTACATACAATTAGAAATATAATTACAATTTTACAATTTTACATATATACAATTACAATTAAAATTACAATTACAATCATTTCACAATAAATTAAATATTACAATTACAATTAAAATTTTACAAATATTTGACATACAATTACAATTAAAATTACAATTACAAATACAATTACAATTTTAGAATTTCACATACAATTTGAATTACAATTACAAGTTTACAATTTTACATATATACAATTACAATTAAAATTACAATTACAATCATTTCACAATAAATTAAATATTACAATTACAATTGAAATTTTACAAATATTTTACATATAATTACAATTACAAATACAAATACAATTTTAGAATTTTACATACAATTACAATTACAATTACAATTAAAATTTTAAAATTTTTCATATATACAATTACAATTACAATCATTTCACAATAAATTAAATATTACAATTACAATTAAAATTTTACAAATATTTTTCATACAATTACAATTAAAATTACAATTACAAATACAAATACAATTTTACAATTTTACATACAATTAAAAGTAATATTTCAATTACAATTAACACATAATATTTAATAAATATCATGATAATTTAATATTAAATTAATTAATAAACATCACGATCATGATAACCATCGTACAAACATCATATTCGACTAAAAAAGACATTCAAAATCGCTAACATTATCGTGATCATAATCATATAACATAACACAATTAGCATTGTATAACATCATCACAACACAAATATCAAATATACATCTCATGTCAAATAACTGCTATCACATACACATCTATCTACAAGCCGCACATTAAATGAACATATCTAACATGACCTAACAATATACACATCATGGTGACTACCAACATGTAAATTAAGTACAACCGCAATATGAACATAAAACATATGGACCCTATATATATATATATATATATAATGTCAAAAATATACAATTGTAATATAAATGTCAAATATCAGCTGGTGGTACATCATCAATAACAGTGCTAGTCGAGGCCTGCTCAGTTAATGGTGTAGCCTCGACAAGCTCAGATACATGCTGATCATCACGTGCCTGTCGATCTAGTCCTGGTGCCTCATGGTGATCATGATCAACTGTTGGCTGCTCATCGTGATGACTCGACATGGTCGATGGTCCAGCCTGCTCATGATCATGAGTAATGCTGGATGTTGCAGGCTGCTGACTCGACGTGGACGATGGTCCAATCTGCTATCCATCATGACTGTTGGTCGATGCTGCAGGCTGCTCATCTGGTGTGGCATGAGGTGAACGATGATCACTCCCCTAATTGTGATCATCAGGTGATGCGCCGCTGCTCGTGGACTATTGACGTGTTGCATCTCGACCACACCTATAATGTTGAAGGGCCCTCCTCAACCATGTAACGAAGCTTGTAGCTCCTACAACATGCCGCATCAGGTTGTACATGTCGTGCGGCATGCCTCTCTACATATGTACTAGCCTAGCATCAGCATGTATATCTCTCATAGTGCTGGGCCTGACTTGCCTCAATAAACAATGCATAGAGTTGGTCACCCAACTCCATCCTCAATCTACTGTCAAGCCTACGCCTAGCAAAAGGCAGAACTAGCGCACCAGCAGGAGCAGGCCTGTCTGCACCGGCCTCATGATCCTTGACATCTTCCATATCCTGATCATTATCAGGATCCACACTTGGATCATTTGGTGGCGCTGGCATCTCATTGCCATCAAAAGACCTTTGTCTACAAAATATATATAAGTACAAAATAATAATTAGACAATTTCATTAAACAGTTTAATAAAAACAAGTTAAAGAACATGTTAGAATAAATTTAAATAAAACAGTAATATTACCTCTATCATCAGGCGACTCTTCATCTGTGAAGAGGATGTTGGCACACCCTTGCCAATCCAAACCAGCATAAGGACAGGGGACCATAACGAAGGGTGCTCATTAACACTGGCTAGCAACTCCAGTGCATCATGCGATATCCTCACGGAAAACTCAGTCTCGCCCCTCTTGGGCATCATATGTCCCCACATGTGCATCCGTACATGTAGCATTGGGCTACGAGGTTGTCGAACAAAATTAGGCCTCGTCTCTGGAAACCTCTCAAAAAATAAACAAACTTAGCTCAGAAGAAAAAGGGAAGTTGACCCTCCCTTTTGCATGAGCATGACATCTATCTAAAGCTGTACAGAATTGCCACAAAAAAATGGTAGACCACCTGACAAGTCGTGGCTCCTGTACTAAAGAATTAACATAATATAGAAGTGGGAAACTAATGCGTTGCCCGTCGTTGGTGTTGTGGAAAATGGTTGAAATCAGAAGTGAGAAGCACCTCAACTCCTCACTACCAAATGAAGAAATACGTAACTGACCTCCAGAGACCTGAAAATATGAAGGAGACAATATATCTGCGCTAATGTATCTCTGAGAGTACACCAACTGACCCCTTGCTGCATATCCAACTGAAACCTCTGGGAACGAGGGAAAATCCACCCCTCTCGTCAATAAGATAGTAATTAAATATATTTACTCCTCAGTGGGTGCATACCACTGGTTAGGACCAAACCATAAAGCTTGTAGGTGGGCATTCCACCTACGGATAAGATGTCGAAAAAACACACCATGGCCCTTTATGGATGTAGCCTCCTCATAGAACTCGAGGAGGCCTACTTGCCTTAGGATCCCCTGGGTAGATGTTGTAATAGGATGAGGGTATGCATCTCTCTCCCTCTCTCATGCCTCCCACAGGTGAACCATGTTATACTGGTCCGCTTGTTGTTGTTGTTGTTCTCTCTCTTATCTCCTTTCACATCGCTGAATGATTGACATATTAAATACTATTTTTTTATTAAATGAGACATGTATTTGGGAATATACATATATAATTTTTTTTGAAAAAAAAAAAGGTCGGTGCACCACCAAAAAACAGGCATGCACCGGTAACGATGCGTCTTTTTTTTGTTGCGCAATGGAGGCAGTGTACCAGAAAATTTGCAGCGCATCGGAGGTGGTGCACCTGAAAAATTTTAGCGCACCGCCCTCTTGACATTTTGCCAAAGTCAATGGTGCGGTGGTATAACAGACTACACCGTTGACTATGGACCAGTGTCGGGAGGGCGGTGCATTGACCAAAATATACGCCACAGGGTGTATAGTTTGGTTAGCACACCGCCCTCCTGACATCACTACATAGTCAATGGTGCGATCTTTACCAGGACGCACCGTTGACCATGTCGAATTGCCGGAATGCGGTGCGTTGACAAAATTACCCGCCCCGGGGCAGATATTTCCGTCAACGCACCATATTCCCGCTATTCATTAGGGGAATTTTGAGGTCTAAAATGGGCCTCCTAAGAAAAATATACAACCAAAATAAATTTTATGAGAACCAATAGGATTCAAGATGACGATGTCAACCATGGGGGATGATTCACCATTTTTTGAGTAAAAAAGTAAAAAGATTAAAAAATAATAAAATAATAAAACTACTTTTTCAACTCACATTTTCACTTATCTTCCTAAGGTTTACTCAAATTTCGAGTGGGAGTACTCGTTGGATGAAAAAAATTATTCCTCATCCAAGGAGTACCCATGTTGCATACTTTTGATGGACCCTTCTACACAAAAAATGAGAAAAAACATGATTGAAATCATGTTTTTATGTATTTCTCTTTTTTCGTATAGCAGAGTCCATAAAAATTATGAAACATGGGTACCCCTTGGATGGGGAATTAAAATTTTGCATCCAACGAGTATTCTTGCTTGAAATTTGAGTAAAACCTTAGGGAGATAAGTTCAAAATACGAGTTGAAAAAGAAGTTTTTTCTTTTTTTTCCCTCTAAAATTTGATGATGTAATCAAATCTTATTTTAATATTTCCACTATTATTTTATAATTTCCTTAGGAGGCCCATTTTAGACCTCAAAATTCCCCTAATGCGACAGGGTCAATGGTGCGGCCGGGTAATCGACTGCACCACACTTTTTTTAAATTTTAAAAAATCATGGTGCACCTTTTGATACCGCCCTGGAACTGGTGCGGATACCGTTAGCAACGATGGCGGTATGGCCTGTAAATTTACAGGAAGCACCACGAAATGGTGTGAGTCGAATGGCTCGAGCGCACCGCATGGGAATTTTTATTTTATTTTTTAAAAGAAGGTGAATTTTAAGCTAATTTAAAAAAATAATCCGCTAAAAGGTTTAATTATGGAAAAAAAGGAAAATACCTGTACATTTGGCCATCGAGGAGGCATATTAGCTGTAGAATTTTCAAAACTAAATTTTCCCATCGTTTTGAAAAATTCAAAATGGAGATGGTAGGCAATGGACAACAATAGTGCGTGCAACGGGAGCATTGATGGCAGGGCGCCTCACACAAGGCAAAGTTTCACCGGTGCTTGAGAGCTATGGAGCACTGAAAAGTGAAAAATGCAGATTGTTGGTTGTAATATTTTTTTTATTTAACCTTGTTCGGGTGCGCGGGTTTTATAGGCGCACCGGTGCGGTTTCTTAAGACTGCACCAAGCTGTTTTAGTTTTGGCACGAGATTTTAGGACGCACTAGTGTAGAATCTTTGTAAAGAACCAGTGCACTACAGTAATATAAAGATGCATCGAGCGAGTTTGTACGGAGTGCACGATGTCCCGTTGTGCCAATGTTTTGTGCACACCGGTGCTTTCTCTAGTTGAATGTACCGATGCAGTTTAGGATGATAAGCACACCGGAAGAAAAACATCTGCAAAAACCTCCACCCGCCAAACTCCTCTAGTAACCTCCGCTACAAACGAATGTTTGGGGTATTTTTATAAGTGGTTCCACAAAAACATCCATTAGAGGGTCTTTTCCTTGTAGTGTGATTTTGTACAAATTCATCATCATTAATAAAATGGATCAACGCAATTTTTGATTTTGTGTGTTTTGTCTATGTATGCCTGTTTATTCTTGTAAATTACCTTTGGGGATATTACATACGAGTACTAGTGGAAGCATTTATTACATGAATATGTTAGCTATTTCAAGTTAGAGAGAATCTAAATCATAGTATTCAATGCTGCTCCAAATGCTTAATGAGATAAATGAGAGGCAAATAGAGAAGTGTGTGTGTGTGTGTGTTGGGTTGGGGAAGGGGGGTGGCGGAGTGGGGATGCGACATGGGGCATTGATTCCTTGAATGGGGTTCTAGTATTTAGGTTAAATGAAATTAGGTATTTATTTTTTTGCTAATTTTGTTTTATTGAGTGTACCCTCAAAATATGCGTTGTGGACTTGTAGGGTATGAGTTAGTTGAGTAGGTGTGGAATGGGTCAAGTTAAACTGGCTTAGTATTTAATTTCTTGTGTTAGTGTACAACTCCATCAGTTGAATACCAAATTGGTCCCTATACCATTTAGGTGGCTACATTAGAATGTGAGGGGGTCAAGTCAATCAACTTGATCTAGTTTTAAAACCTTGATATGCCTATGTTAAGAAGTAGGACACTTTCCCTAGAAGAGGTTATGGGTCTACACAACTCACTCTTATTAACTAAGTTGACCTTAGCAAAAATTAATAAAAATGAGTACACAATATCAATTTTGGATGGAAATGAAGTTACCACTATTCTCAACATCCCCCCTTAAGTTGAATAGGTGGTTACGTATAGAAAATGGGGAATATAAATAATAGTCGGATTTTAGATACCCAAATCATTACAAGGATGATTATAGTTGAATAAAATTGAAAATGGATTTATAAAATCCCTAACACGTCCTAGGGTCAACCATGGTTGAAATTTAAAAATAGAGTGGGTTAATGGATATCCAACTCAATTTAGTGTTAACTGTGGTCAAACTACAAAGGAGGGTTGGTTTATGCATACCTAACTCAATATAAATGAGAATGAATTTTATGGACACATAACTCAATAGGAACAAGAACAAGAGAAATTTTATGAATACCTAACTCAATAGTGTCCGAAATAGAATATTACACCCTTGTAGTCATCAACCCCCCTTAATTTGAATAGGGAAACTTGGACAAAACACATCACATATGAGAGACATACCACCTTAATGATGAATGATGACCATACATTGAATAAATTATCACCCTTAAACACCATCTCAACCACATCAAAGAATTTCCACAAGCCATTGAAGATGGCCTCTAGTTTTGGTATAAAGATGTTAGTGATACAATTTGTTGAAAATACAATGATTGGCATAGGATGTCACTGAGAATGAAGTTTTCAATTATAGTGCATCCAAAATGGACCAATATCATAATGTGAGGAGAGATACATTGAAACACATTGGTAATGATGCAAATGTTAAAAAATAGTACTTGATGAAGAACTTGTATGTTACGTCACTTTGTCACAGAGAAAAATCCATCATAATAAGATGAGAGTCTTCCATAAAGAATCATTGATGATAAATAATGGGAAATACCTTGTTATACCATGCGTTGAAATTTCATAAAAAGTTGCATAAAAAATTGCACCTTTTTAGTCAATCATTCAGTGATGAGTGAAAATGAGCCCATATAATAAGTGCATGACCACAATTGCATTGTGCATTGTTTCAATGGTATTGTTCAAAATATCCCTTGTGCAAGTTATTCAGTTTTTTTAAGACATACCATACTAGACATTAAGGCATGTCACTTCTTATGATTGAATTCACAAAAATGGTTATTATTTATATGATCTTACACAATATGATAACTGGTTCGGTTTATATGGGTAGACATATAGTTTTAGTCTATTTTTCAAATATGGGGCAAATAAGCTTGCAAGTCACTTTGAATAAGCCCAAAGAAGGAAAATATGGTACTAATGTCTTCCAAAAAATTATGTAGTGTATTGAATTTGCACCAGGCTAGTGCAAACCTCAGCAAAGGATCATTTTACCACCTAGATTAGCAGCCACTATAAGGTTTAGTCAAGGCACTAAGAGAATCACATAGGAAATGCACCCAATATCACCTTACTGCCATCTCATCTCACTTTAGGTGAAATATTTTAATGTCGTGGTGGGTTTCCCAATCTACACACATTTCACAAGAAAGCCTAAAAAACTAGTGCCTAGAAACACCAAGTATGATGGAGGTTAGGAACTAGTAGAAAGAATTTGCTAGGTCTGATACATGAATGACAAACTGGCATACAAAACTCTCAAAATACCCTATAAATGGATACCTTTGACGCTTAAGAGTGAGGGTAAGGTACATGAACCAAGTTAGATGACTTACCTTTGATTTCCACTTGATTTGTAATCTGATTTGGATGAGCTTGAAATTTCCTACACTTCTATATCTATAAAATAACTATAAAACACATAAATCCCAAATTTGGAGTGTCCTTGAAACAACTTGGAAATGTGGAAACACAATTGGATGATTGATCCTTAGGTTCTTGAGTTTGGGGACTGAAATGTGAGTTAAAATACAACCTAGCTATGATAAAAGTGCAAGTAAATGATAAACTACAACAATTTTATCCAAACTCGCATGAAAAAAAGAGCTTCAATCCCCTTAGGGTCAAAATGAATATTTTCGTATTTAAGATGAAACTTCTTGTAGCACTTATGTTAACTTTAAAAGGCTCTACATATTGATAACATGTAATAAGAAAACTTAAAAAATGTAACTAGGTTTTTAAGGGGTTAGAAACAACTCTCAGAATTCCCTAGGAAAGGAGGCTTACCAATACTGAGGAGATATAGTTGTATTCAAATTTCAGAATTGTGAAGACACCTTAAAATTGATGTTAGATAACCTTAGAAAAACACAAAACAAGAGGATTTTTTTCCTTAGGCATCTATATTAGTAGTATGACACAAATCCCAAGAAATTTTCCTAGACAAAAATATAACACATTAACTTTCTTCTAGATGAATGATTTTCAACAATTTACTTTTTATTTCTGATGGTTATACATTTTTTTTGGTTCGTTTTTGTATTTTCTATAATTTAGGGGTTTTTTAAATATTAGAAAAAAATAAAAGACAAGAGCTTGATTTTTGGAAAAAGTGGTTGTTTGATTATGGCTTAGATGGCTTATCTCCACGAGGGCTATTTGGGTCAAGATGAATTACCCTCTTAATTTGGTTATTCAATGCTTATGGATTAGGGGGAAAAGAGGTAGAACCTTAGAAGTTAAAATTAATTCTTTTTCTCATCAAAACAAGTGATGAAATGAAAGCCCTACTAGAAGAGATCCTCCAAGCCTTCAACCATAAGATCAAAGTATGGAATGAAATAAAATCAAACCCTTGTTGAGGGACCTTAAGGTATGACCCAAAAAGTAGAATTAATACTTACTTCACACCAACAATAGAGAAGTGACATATTTACCCTAGACATATCCTTCCAAGTGATAAAGTTGCCATTCAAATGAATCTATTTTGATAGCCTTGTATTAGTATTAAATTAACGTAAAATTATCTCTGAAAAATATTTAGAATAACTATGAAATAAATATTAAAAGTTGACACCAAAGCTTCATGAAATTAATTACATTATGGTAAAATGATCTCAAAACTTCACAATGATTTTGGGTGAGAGTGAGCTCTCTATTTGTAGATGAGGCTCTCAATATCTCTTCCCCTTTTGATTCCTAGAAAACTTATAAGAAACTTTAAATAAAGGTTGACTTGTCATCCATAAAAGTATTGGTAACTAAGTAATTAGAATACTTTGATTTTAGATTGCTTAAAATCATAAAAAGGGAGGTGACACCCCACTTGTAGAGGCTTGACTTGCTTCAAGGAGAGTTGATTTTCCTTAAAGGTCCAATGTTCCCTTGCGAAGTGACATGGAGGAAAATAAGGAGGTATTAAGAGGCCAAATTATCTCCTCAAGATGCTCAATATTTCATTTTTCTTTACCTTTAACCTCCCAATGACTAGGAAAGGTGGATGAATCCTTGATTTTAGTCCAAACTTTTCTTGGCTTGTGATTTATGACTTTCCTTTGCTTGCTTATGTATTGGACTTGGTACATTGGAGTTATTTTTACTTGTGATGAACCTTGATTTTCTCATAATATGTACAATGTTTCCTCTTTTAATGCATGTATATCCCAAGAGAAGTAAGCCCCCTTTTAATGGAGAAATAATTCTTAAAATGACACTTTGAGAAGGGTTTTTTGAGTGTCTAACTTGGATATGATTTGGCATAACTTGGAGAGTGAAATGGAATTCCTCCTTACCTTGAAGATTATGGGACATTTCCTTAGGGAGCACAAATGAATCTTGAACTATGAGATTCCCATGAAGAATGATGGGAATGAGTAAAGAGGTGTTCATACATAAGAGAATGGTCCATGCGGGGAATAAAAATATGTGTGCGAGTATACTAATAATATGGGTGTTTCCACTCTTACATAATGTGATCACCTTTATAGGGATAATACAAAAAGAGTTATTTTAATCCATGTGTCCTCACTTCCATGATGCCCCAATACAACCCTAGGACATAAGAATTCCCATCAAGGTACAAAGATACCACTCACTAGGGGGTAGATAATAAAGCCCTAAAACTAAACACTATGAAGATGAAGCTAAGAAGAATGGTCATGATCATCCACCTAGGGGGAACAAGGATACACTTTTACATTTAATCCCACGTGGCCTACAGGGCTGTCGATTGAGCACATTTGGAATTACAAATGACATTGTCATTTATCATAATTTTTGGAGTATTCCTGCTAAAAGAGGGCTAATGTGACATCACTTGGAGGTTAATTTTGTTGATATTTTAGGGTAGCATCGGATGTGCTCTAGCTCCCAAAATTTGTGGAGGGAATAAAGTACATAAGATCTCCAAGACCTAGAAAGCGTTTTGGGAAATTATATCATGTTTAAGAGATATTTAATTAATTAATATTTTTATTTAAGGACCCTAAGTATAACTTAGGAAAATTAAAATATTAAAGGTAATTAAATTAAACATGTGATGAGAATGAATTATGTGATGCAGATCAAGCATCTTCTAATCTTAGTCATCGATTCAAGATTAGATCATGACCATTAATGTTTCAATGAGAAAAGTATAAGAAGAGGGCTTGGGGTCAGTTGGAGAACACACACACTTGCAGAGAACTGAGGCTAAGCTGGAATTATAGGGCGTGGTTTGCTAAGAATTTTAGAATTGTTTTAGCTGTAGTGAGGGGAAGTATTGGCAAGGGGGATAGTATAATCCTAGGCCAATAGTACAACGAGGCAGAGAAGGAGCATAAAAAGGCAGCGCAGAAGTAGCAACTATGCAAAGTAGTTGAGAGCCCTTCCAGAGCAGCGCAGAGGTTGACGCAAGCTAGCAGGGCTGACGCAGAGGGCTTCAGAGCAGTGCTGGAGTTTCTAGAGGTTGGAAAAGGCTGAGTTCTGTAAATATCATTTGAGGGTGTGAATTAGTCATTTTTCTGTCTCTGGAAAGAGCTATTGCTGCCATTTATTTTTCTATGTTGGGTTAACTAGTTTGGTGCTTGTTAGTATCCTATAATATATAGTATTAGAGGTGATTGATTATTCTCTTCAGGTATTGTACATTGGAAATAATATTCCAAGAGTGTGATTTATTTCTAAGAAGGTGCTTCTGGCAAAAAATATGGCAAAGGATGGCAGTATTCACCTCATTTCCAATATAGTCCAACTAAGCCTAAATGCATTGGGTAGCACTATCCATCTCATAAAACCCCCCAAAACCCACATGCATAAAGTTTTAGGACTTCATATTGAGCAACGATACCTCCATTTCAGCTTCGCCCCAACTTTATGCTGCTTGATGTATATAGATGTCACATATGTCATAAACCGCATAAGCCTTACCTTACCGCAACAAACCTTGGGATCGCTTCCTTGCCTTTTCGCATCGACATTTCGCAACAATTATCACCGCATTATTTTATTGTTTCTCGGATTGTTGATGCGGTCTAGTGGGACCCTTCTCACCATGTCACCTACCTCTTGATCATAATGGTGCAAACTCACACTCTTTACCATTTCGCATCTCAGTTTTCCACTTCTAATGTCAATGCGATATAGTGGGACCCTTCCCGCCACGTCACCTTCATTCTCGTCATGCTTTGCACTTCACCATATTTAGCCCTTAACTCCTGTTCCTCATAACATAAACCATAAAAATTGTGATTTTCGATAAGCCTAAACCTTGTGATGTGTGATAAGCTCTAAACTTTGCGATGCGTGATAAAATTTAAATCTTTCGGTTTGTGATATTGGTGGGACCCCATCGCATGTCGCAATTCGCAAGTTCAGGAGGGTTACCGCTAAAGAACTCTGTTGGAGCACCGAAGTGTGAAGTGCGATATTGTCGTGGATGTGATGAAGTTCAAAGCTAAAGCCCCAAGGATTCATGTTCGGGTGTATAAGGTTTTTACACAGTTTATGAAGAAAAGGGATAAGCGCAACGAAAGGATTCGGGTAACTGCCCATCCAAATGAATTTATGCCAATCATTAAAGGAACAGTGGGTCTTCCATTTTAAAATCTCCACTCCAGTAGAAACCGACGTAGAAGAGACATGAGCGATCAGAATGGAAAAAGGGCAGTAAGCACGGCTAGCACTTCAATCAGATCTGTTGAATTAGCTAGCGCAACACCAAATTTAATTATTTAGCGACGGTTTTATGAATAAGCAGGGCCAAATGTCAGATTTATTTTATCATAGCCTCTTTGTGATCCCAAGTGACAAATTTTCCTTACTCTGCAATCAATAACAGATTGCCGAAGTGGTGCTTATCAGATTCATCTTATCACCACCATTTTATGGCCACACTTGTCTAATTTTAGCTTGAATGTAATTAATGACAATCATTGTAGTAGACAGAGTAACTGAATTAAGTTTTAGTTAAATATTGCATGCATTAACAGTATCAAGGAGAGGCCCTAGAAGGGAAAGACCATTTTAAAGGCTCATCTGGGTGTAAACACTCTTTTTGAGGAATGAAGGGACACAATTTTTTCTAGATTCTTGTGTTATGATCTATGGTGAAGTGTTTTCTCCATGTAATTTTTTATTCTAGTTTCACATATTGTTTTCTTTCTTTACTTTTGGTAAGAAATTTTTATGTAGGATTTTCCATCGGGCACCCTGCTCAGTCTTGAAAAAATAATTATGTTTTTGTAATATTCCTAAATTTTCACATCATATTTGGAATATTAGTGTTCCCGAATTTCTTAATAAATTAAGTAAATAAACGGGTGGAGGGACCCACAAACCTCAAAGATGAATAAAATCCACTTTTAATGTGTGTATGTGGATATTCTAGATCTAGATCTAAAATCATGGAGTAGTGGAGCAACTCCATTAATGGAGATCATGTCTCATTTATGAGATAGATTATGGAGGATGAACTAGTCAAATAAGATCATGGATCTTAAATATAAAATCATGAGGATATTTTATAACGTCAACTGAGATCATAGTGCATTCAAAGAAGATCATGAAGCACTTATGATTATATAGTGGAGGAAGTGGTGCATTTAATGCACATATGATGGAAAGGGTGATCACCCCATGTGAACATGATGGAGGACATGAGGCCACAACGCAGTCAAACATGGAGACTATGTCCACATGTACAGTGCAGATTTGGAGTGGGCCTAGGCTATGGAAGGCTCATGCATATAATGAAGGTGAAGGCACAATGGAAGGCATGATTTGGATTATTCATTTCTTGATCTTTTGAGATCTAGATATGTCTTAGGAAATTTCTATGTAGGCTTCGGCTATTTAGCAGATTTTGGAGTGCTGTTTAGCACAGGGTGTTCCTGAGCAGGAATCCCACCTCTTTCTTTGAGTAGCTCTGGAAAGAGGATTGTTCTTCATTCTTTATGAGGCATTGGTGCCATCTTCAGGAGGTTGTTTCTAGCATTCAACTAGGAAACTAGTGGAGGATTCATCCTACCACTTTGTTCTTCACATCCAGCCTTTCAGGAGCAACATTTATACATCCGACATTCAGGCCATTGGGTTTTACCTCCATGCAGCAAAAATCCCCTCAAGGATTGCGCAGTTCTATCCTGTAGATCTATTGGAGGAAGGAAATTTCTAGTATTTTAGCTGGAAATCCTGTGAGGGATCATCTCCTAACATTGGACTTATTGTTTCCATCATTCAGGAGCTGATTTAACACATCTAGCAGTAGCCTATTGAGCCTCCCTCTCTGACAGCGCAATTTTCTAAAGCTGCTGTTCATTCAGCATCTATTTTCAGTGGAGGAGATTGGAGGAGCTAGGTCTTGAGCTTTTAGCCCAAGGATCTAGTGAAAGGGTTAGCCCTTCTTGCATAGATCTGTTTGTGCATCATTGCAACCATCATATAATCAGATCTAGCTTCAGATTTGCATTCCCAACAACATATATGTGAAGCCCTAAGAGGGCGGTTTTCTTAGACTTACAGATCTGAGAAACCCTTTTTGGGTTATCTTGGGAATCCATCGTTGAGCCCAGATCTACAATTTCAGCATCATCGGAACTCACATTCTTCCTAGATATGAATTTATATATTTCAGGTAGTTGAAGTCCCAATAGTTGCAGCAGGGACAATGCAGTTTACCTTCCAGTAGTTCAACAGTTACGCAGTCCCTCTTGGGAAATCATTGCAGGGTCATTCTAGGCCACCCTTGTGGCTTGAGTGTCTCATATTTTGAGCACTGTTGTACTTGATTTTTCACCTCCAACTTATTAAAATGGCTCTGCTATTTCTGTTTATTCTGATGTGTATATAGATTTATTGTTTTCTTTGCTGCAGTTCTTATATTGTGTTTCAATATTACTTCAGTATCCCTTTTGGGATATTACAGTGGTATCAGAGCATGATCTTTGGCTCAACTTGTTGACACTTCATCTTTTGCATCAAAATAAGAAGCAGATAGATGAGATCTATCGTGGAGGAGGATAATTTTGACTCTCTTTCCTTTAGATCCATGCAAGATCTCTCCAAGGAGGTCAATCAAATGAAGAAGGAAAGGCAGAAAGAATATCCAAGAAGAAGATTTGATGAGGAAGACCCAAGCACTTCCTATCAACAAAGAACAAAACTGGAGAATCATAGATCTCCTCATAGATTCACTATGCCCACTCTCTTTGGAGAAGGTGAGAGGTGTAGAGATGAAGAAAGGAAAGAACTTGAGACTCATGAGACTCTTAGTCTATATCTTGAAGAGTACAAAGAATAGTTTAGAGAATTCAAAGAGAGTCTAAATCTCCAAGAATTCTTCCAAATCAAAGAAGAAAGAGGATCTTATAGCAGCAATAGAAGAAAGAGGCACAATATATTCTATTTTCCTACATTTGATGGATCTTCCTCAAGCACTGTTAAGGCTTGGAGGAAAGAGTTAGATGCATTTTTCAGGCTACATCCTGTAGCTGAAGGAGAGGTTGTTCAAATTGCAGCACTTCATATTTCAGGTGAAGCCAATGATTGGTTGATTGGTCACATGGAGCATGCAAAGGTGACTAAGTACTCAGATTTCTTTCACAAGTTGAGGAAGAAGTTTGAAATGAGAAAACCAGAGGTGGAACACAAAGAGAAATTTCCTATGGAAACAAAGGAGGATGTCAATCTTGCCACTCTGGACAAGAAGTCACTACATTCACCACTAGTTACAGAAGTACTTGCATCCGGAGAAGGGACACTTGCAACTTTGCAAGGTAGTCTCAAGCCCTTGACACATAGAGTCCCATGCATGATTCAGGAGATGCATGAGGGAGAGGAGGAAGATTACAGTGCTGGTACACTGGAAGAAAAGCAACCATCATTCTTACGAGTAGTTGGAGACACTATTATCCCGGTTGGAAGAACTATTGTGCTCTAGCAAGATATTCCCACACATCAGTTAATCCAAGGTATGCATGAAATTTCATCACATATTGTTTCAGTAGATCTTATTGAAACTCATGAGGACATGCCATCAGGGCAAATCCATAACCAAGGGTTAGAACACAATGCTGAATCTAAGCAGCAACATATCACAGTGCAGAGGACCCTTGATCTAATCAAGGAGGAGATTAAGAACTATCCCAGTTCATCATTTTTGAGATACATTCAACCCTTTGAGTTGAAGTGTAGAGTTTCAGAAAATGGGATGAGCATGATCCTGTGTACAATAATTGGCTATGAGATCAGTATTGTGCCTTGCTTTGAGATATCACATGTATTACCATGTAGATCTACAATGTTATCACTTAGTAGTTGTGAAAATGAAGAGGCCCCATAATTCTTGGAGAATTCTGAAGGTAGCTTCACTCATGAAGAAATGGAGGTAAAGATGATAAATGGTAGACATCTTGAGATGAGAAATATTTTCTCCTTTCTAGATGACACTTTCTCAATGAGCATCTCACTGCTCAATGAGAAACTTCTACGTGCAACAGATACAAAACTTCATTGGTTTTGGAGGGCCTTTGGTGAAAACATAATCTCATTGAGAGATCTAATTGGAGGTGCACTTCAACATCTCAGGAAGTGAAAAATTCATCAGTATGGGGAGGATGGTATTCTACAAAGGGAGGATACCATGTTTATGTAGTACATCATTCATCATCCACGTTGGGATGAGTGGGTGAGCAGGATAAGCAAGAGGTGTCATGACCACTTGTAGATATATGACATGGCCCAGTAAGCTTGGTTACGTTGGTTGCTCTTGGGATATTTTTGTCACTACCCAAAGGCTCCTATTTCTTTGATCCATGCCTTGAAAAACACTTATGAAATGAAGAAGGAGGCATGGCTGCGCTGGATGCTCTTGGGTGAGTATGGTTACCACCCAATAGCTCATATTTTTTTGATTCATGCCTTGTGTGTCAATGATAGAATGCATCAAAATAAGACATGTTCATTTTGGTTTCACTTGAGAGAGATTGGCCACCACATGACATCTCCTATGCCTATGTGTTTTGTATTGGGTAAAACTTGGCATGATGCTCTTATGATGTGTATTGATGGTGTTTGTTTGTATTGGGCTGATGTGACATTCCACATGTCTGTCAGTATTTTTTTACTCCATGATGCACATGAGGAGGAGAGAAAGCAACAAGATCTCTTGTTGCTTTGGTTGCTTTTGGGGGAGTTTGGCTTGTCCATCTTACATGGAGGAGATGGAGGATGGCAGCAAATGGCCTTACTCCGGTGGCTACTATTGGGAGAATATGGTTTGGCATATTTTCCTACCCATATATCTCCTTTTCTTCTTTTTCATAATGTTGGAATGATGCTTGGATCCAACAAGGCCAACAGGGCTAAGGATGAGAGCATGTCAATGCTCAATAAAATTCATGAAGCATGGGATGAAGAGATGTATTGTGAGAAGGAGCTTTTGCTAAGTGGAAAGAGCCACTTTATTTTATGTATTAATGATGATTTTGGATATCATATGGTTGTAACTTGGTACTTCATGGTGGAAGGAGGACATCTAACCATACATTTGGAGGTCATTCTATATATTTTTGAAAGACAACTTTGGAACCCAACATGCATAACACATTGCAAAAAATGGAGGAAGCCTTCCATATGTGGAAGCCATTTGGAGGGGAATAGATGGCTTTGCATATTTTTGGAGTTGCTTGAGGACAAGCAACATTTTCTCGGGGGGGTGGTGGTGGGGGGTGAACTGTAATATTCCCAAATTTTCACATCATATTTGGAATATTATAGTTCTTGATTTTCTTAATAAATTAAGTAAATAAAAGGGCGGAGGGACCCACAAACCTAAAATATGAATCAAATTCACTTTTAATGTGTGTATGTGGATATTCTAGATCTAGGTCTAAAATCATGGAGTAGTGGAGCAGCTCCATTAATGGAGATCACGTCTCATTTATGAGATTGATTATGGAGGATGAAACAATCAAATAAGATCATGGATCTTAAATATAAAATCATGAGGATCTTTGATAAGGTCAACTGAGATCATAGTGCATTTAAAGAAGATCATGAATCATTGATGATTAGATAGTGGAGGAAGTGGTGCATTTAATGCACATATGGTGGAAAGGGTGATCACCCCATGTGAACATGATGGAGGACATGAGGCCACAACGCAGTCAAACATGGAGGCTATTTCCACATGTACATCGTATATTTGGAGTGGGCCTAGGCTATGGAAGGCTCATGCATATAATGAAGGTGAAGGAACAATGGAAGGCATGATTTTGATTATTCATTTCTTGATCTGATTAGATCTAGATTTGTCTTAGGAAATTTTTATGCAGGCTTCGGCTATTTAGCAGAGTTTGCAGTGCTGTTTAGCACAATGTGTTCCTGAGCGAGAATCCCACCTCTTTCTTTGAGTAGCTCTGGAAAGAGGATTGTTCTTCATTCCTTATTAGGAATTGGTGCCATCTTCAGGAGGTTGTTTCTAGCATTCAACTAGAAAAACAGTGGAGGATTCATCCTACCAATTTTTTCTTCACGTCCAGCCTTTCAAGAGCAACAGGTCTACATCTAGCATTCAGGCCATTGGGTTTTACCTCCATGCAGCAGCAGTTCCTTCAAGGATTGTGCAGTTCAGTCCTGTAGATCTATTGGAGGAAGGAAGTTTCTAGTATTTCAGCTAGAAATCCTGTGAGGGATCATCTCCTCACATTGGAATTATTTTTTCCATAATTCAGGAGATGATTTGACACATCTAGCAGTAGGATATTGAGCCTCCCTCTCTAACAACAAAATTTTCCGAAATTGTTGTTCATTCAGCAGCTACTTTCAGTGGAGGAGATTGGAGGAGCTAGATCTTGAGCTTTTAGCCCAAGGATATATTGAAAGTTTAGCCCTTCTTGCATAGATATGATTACGAATCATTGCAGCCATCATATCATCAGATCTAGCTTTAGATCTGCATTTCCAGCAACATATATGTGAAGCCCTAAGAGGGTGGTTTTCTTAGACTCACATATTTGAGAAACCCTTTCTGGGTTATCTTGGGAATCCATCATTGAGCCCAGATCTACAATTTCAGCATCATCGGAGCTCACATTCTACCTATATCTGAATTTATATCTTTCAGGCAGTTGTAGTCCCAACAGTTGTAGCAGGGACAACATAGTTTACCTTCTAGAAGTTCAACAGTTACGCAGTCCCTCTTGGGAAATTATTGCAAGGTCATTCTAGGCCACCCTTGTGGCTTGAGTGTCTCAAATTTTGAACACTATTGTACTTTATTTTTCACCTCCAACATAATAAAATGGCTTAGCTATTTTTTTGCATTTTGATGTGTATATACATTTATTGTTTTCTTTGCTGCAGTTCTTATATTGTGTTTTAATATTACTGCATTCTCTCTTTTGGGATATTACAATTTTATTCTGAGATTTGAATGCAAAATTCAAAGAAGGTCTACTCTACATTCACATTGAACCTTAATCTTTCCTCCTTTCCATTTCACAAGCTGTAAAGATCCATTGGCATGACAAGATTGCCTGTTACACATGATTTTGGTTATTCACCCATTTGAATCTGTTTACCCCTGTTTGACTCCATAGCCCAATGGCCCTCTTCTGCTGTCTTAACCACACATTTTCAAACAAACCTCTATGCACTAATAACTAACCTAAAATTCCAACTCAAACAAATCTATATCTAATAGAGAGATCCCTCTCTGGGTCTAGGAGGGCTAGATCCTAGGTCCGAAGCGATTTTGATGTTGCCTCTGTAGTTTTGATTCAGCCTCAAAATTATGGAGTGATAACAATGCCCATATTTGTTGTACTCAGATTCTGCATAATAATAAAAGCCCTCGAGAAGCTAGCATCACCAATTTTCTCGCATTGGGTTTTTCCAGGGATAGTTGTCAAGAAAATAATTGCGTGTCACTTTTCCATTGAGCATGTTATTCAATTTAGATCTATATGTGTAGGCTATTAATGTATTTACTTCGATGTTAATGCTGGAATTTTTTGATTAATACTTATGTAAGTAGGAGAAGTAAATTAAGAATTTAACAAGAGGGTTTCTGTTTAAGTACATTCAGAAATTTTCACATGGTATCAGAGCGATTGTAAATCTAGATGGATCTCCAACAAGATGGATGAAGAAATTTATATTTCAGAAAGAAACAAAGAAAGCAACAACAACAATAGATAAACCAGAGAGGGTAGTGCAACAACAGAAGGAGACAGAGGCAACAAGAGCCACGCAGGGGCTGACACAGTCCTAGCTGGGTGACACAGAGACAATGCAGAGTATTCTAGGGGGACATAGGAGTAGTCTGCATTGCGTAGAGGCTGTGCTGAGCCAGTCTACTCACGCAGAGGCCAGTCAAGGTGATGCAATCCATAATTTGATTGCTGTGCAGGGTGCCGTGATCCGAAAGTTGAGTTGCAGGCCTTCAACAGTTGCTGGTGGGGTGAAGATTCTGTCGGTGCAAAATTTAGCCTAAGCTAAGTTGACAAAGAGCGACAGGAGAAAAAATTATTAGTACATTTCCTGCCAAATAAATCTGAAGATCGATCATAGGATCGAAGAGAGCTGATTCGTTGTGTTTGGAAGATTTCCAAGGTAGGGAGTCAATTTTAAGAGGGAGCAGAGGGTGCCGTTCTTGAAAAGGACCCTATATATGAGTGTTGAGCCCCAAAGATGTTCTTTCCTTTCACCAAATTTCACTTCATTCCATTTATCCTCTGTTAATTATAGGCTTAAAAGATCAATAGGAATGATTAAATTTACTTTAAGAATGCATGCAATAACTGACTTACTAAACTTTTGTGGTCTTGTTGTTGTAGTGATTTTTGACTAGACTTAGCTACAGAATGCAGCCATTTTGTAGCTAGTCGCATATTTCGCAGCTATCTTTATGTTCACACAGGTTACAGGTGTCACTTAAAGGAAAAACACATATGGTTGAATTCCAAAACTTACCTACATCATTCCTTGCCCTCTATGAAGTCTGAGCAAAAATCTGCAAGTGGTCATGCACGTGGAGGAAACCAAAACTAAGAAGTAGACTTCTACCAGGACAAGGACTCTGCAGATGTCTTCAGCAAAGTACGAGGCCTCAACAGGAGTTCTAATTCGATTTTGATTGAAAAAGACACCTATCCCTATTTATTCTCAATGACAGTTATGTATTTTTCTTATAAAAATAACTCGGTGAACTGAGAGACAGTTAGCTAGTTGATGTTTTGTTGTTAAGTTTTCCAAAACTGTGATACTCTGTTTCTGAAGCGTTCTCCTTTAATGAAAGAAGTACAACTTTAATGCATGATCTGAAGCAATTTTGAGGAGATTCGTGTGCCAATCCGATGGTAGAGGGCCCCTACTGTCCGAAAGGCTTTGTGCATATTTTTTAGATAAGTGACTTTAGCTCTGTTTTGTTCCTAATTTAGGCAGTTTTATGAACTTCATGTTTTATGTTCACTTACATCGAATGTTACAGTCAATCTCATTCTTATGAACTGTTCCAATATATCACTAACACGTGAATGAGATAGAGCTATAATACTTCGGAGGTTAATTTCATTTTAGTTTAGTTCTGTTCATTGTATTTCAAGTTTTATTAGCTAGTTGTATTCTAGTTCTGTTAAATTAGACTTAAAGGCCTTCATTATTTACAAACTGCTCTTGTTCTTAATTTCTTTTAACACATCATCATCATATGGACAAGAATTAGTTATATCATTTTGAAGTTCTTGAATATTCTGCAATTTCTCATAATTTTACAAACAACCCTTTTTCCAAAGCTATTCCAAGAGATCTCTAACCCTTGAATGAGGCTTAATAGTAATATTTTGAGTTGTAGAGTGGGTTAATTCTAGTATCATAAGTTATGTTAGCATAGGATTCCTTACTAAATTGCAGATAATCTTTTCTCAAAGTGTTCCAACAAATTTCTAACCCTGGATAAGATTTTCTCTGTGATATTGTAAGTTGTTGTTTATTAAAGAGAACCTCATTACATCAAACTTATCCTTTTCTCAATTTGTTCCAACATACCTCTAATGAAATGAATTGGACTGAGTTAATGTTATGAGTTACTTTCCTTGTCAAGCTTTGCAATTTGTGAATTATCATTTTCTGTTCTTAGGTGTCATACACAGTTTAGAGTAGATTTTGTTCTGTTTTAGTGTGATCAGTAACTTCTCTTTGCCAACAATTTAGTTCTTTTCCTCTTAACACAAAAATACAAAACCAAAAACACTAGAAAAACACTAAACACAACGAAGTAGGAAGAAGATACCTAGGCACATATAGTGCACTTCACTTCAACAGTTTCCTAGCCCTGGTTGATAATTTATGACATCGTTTAAGTTATAGGTTGAGCATACAATGAGTTTAGTCTCTAGCATAGAGGGGAGGATCTGTTCTGACATATTTATGAGAAAATGGTGCCACACGGACTGCGTGATCAGGATAGGTTTTATGGCTTGTCCAACTTTTCTATCTAGAAGGCGAAAATCCTGGTAGTCCTGGAGGCATACGACTTGAGGGAGCATGCAAGGAAAGTCTTGGCTACACCAACTGATGCAGCTCTCCTAGAGAAGCACAATGAAGCAGTGGCACATGCCAAGAACTTCATTATGGATGGGGTAAAAGATCATGTGGTACCACACATAGCCAAGAAGACGATGACTCATGAGATGTGGGCCACCCTAACCACATTGTATCAATGGAGGTACGTCTAGAGAAAGATGTTTCTGGAGAACAAGCTGATGTTATTCATGATGTCCAAGGGAGAGGAAATTGATCCTTTCCTATCCAGATTATAGTCGATCCGAGATCAATTGACTGGCATGGGGGTGAAGGTGGATGATGATGTCATGGTGAGGACCTCTCTAAATACTATCACAAGGGTTGGAAAACGTTTGTCCAAAGTCTCTTGGGCAGAGTGGATCTTCCTAACTGAGACAATATGTGGGCTATCCTCCTACAAGAGGAAATCCGTCGAATCACCAAGAGTAATTACAACACTAATTCGAGCAAGATAAATAAGGAGGAAGAGGAAGATGCAACCCTGACATCAAAGAGGCAACAAGTGAAAAAGAAGCGTGATATGTCAAAGACCAAATGTTTCTAGTGTGACGAACTTGGACATTTCGCCAAAAATTCCTTAGAAGAAAAAGGAAAAGGAAGCTTCAAGTTCCAAGGCTTTTGTAACAGAAAATGGCTGTGACGATGATGTAGCCATGGGCACTCATGAACCATGAAAGTGGGGCGATAGTGATTTGTAGAGAAAATACAGAGTGATGGCGGGATCCTTGAGTAGGGCCAACTCTTGGATCACATCTGTGCTATGGGAGACTTAAGAAAGTAGCAAGGAATGACTGAAGCAATGGATTCAGAAGATCATGGATGAAGCAGAAGTAGGAGCTGACATGCTGGAGAGGGAGCAACGCAGTGCAACGACAGAATAGAGGTAGTAGCACAAAGGTAGTGCATAGAAGGATTGCTTATGCAGTGTAGTGCTGTAGCAACACAGTGTAGATGCAATAACAATGTAGAGGGAAGCAACACAGAGGAAGTATTCTTATGCAGTGCAGTGCTACAACAATGCATTATTCTCTAGAGGATAGTGCAAAGAAACAGCCTATGGAGCTTCAGTGATTATTTTTAGGCCAATTGAATTTTTCTGTCATTTGGTTAGGGGTCCTTCAGTTGCTTACTCTCAGCAACTGAGTTGTAGTGCAACAATTAGCAGTGGCAGTTCTATGAGAAGCACAATGCAACAATTTGAGAGGGAGCTGTAGTACGGATGTAGCAATGGTTGTGGCAGTGTCATGGGCAGTAGTACAAAAGAGCAGCAACATAACAACGATGAAGGGCAACATGCCAGGCATCAGTGTAGTGGCCAACACTAAAGATCAGAGCATCCTTCAGGGTGAAGTGTTTTGCTAGAGCATATTCCTTTCTAAGAGGGAGTGTTGAGAGTTTGGGGTGTTGGGGTAGTATCGGATGTGCTCTAGCTCCCAAAATTTCTGTAGGGACTAGAGTACATAGGATCTCCAAGACCCAGAAAGCATTTTGGGAAATTCCATTCCGTTTAAGAGATATTTAATTATAATATTTTTAATTAAGGACCCTAAGTCCAACTTAGGAAAATTAAAAGATTAAATGTAATTAAATTAAACATGTGATGAGAATGACTTAAGTGATGTGGATCAAACATCTTCTAATCATAGCCGTCGATTCAAGATTAGATCACAATTGTTGATGTTTTAATGAGAAGAGTATAATACGAGGGCTCGGGGTCAGTTGGAGAACACAAACATTGACATAACACTAAAGCTAAGCTCGAATTCTAGGGCGTGGTTTGCTAATACTTTTAGAAGTGTTTCAGTTGCAACAAGGGGTAGTATTGGCAAGGGGGATGGTATAATGCTAGGCCAAGAGTACAACGAGGGCAGAGAAGGATCATACCAAGGCATCACAGAAGAAGCATCTATGCAGAGTAGCTAAGAGCCCTTCCTAAGCAGTGCAGAGGCTGACACAGAGGGCTTCAGAGCAACACTTGGGTGTCTAAAGGCTGGAAAAGGATGAGTTCTGTAAATCATTTTTGAGGGTGTGAATCAGTCAGTTTTCTGTCTCCGTATAGAGTTATTGCTCCCATTTATTTTTCTCTGTCAGGTTAACCAGTTTTGTGCCCAGATTGGTTGTACCCAGATTTTGCATAGTAATAAAAACCCTATAGAAGCTAGCACCGCTGGGTTTCCCGCATTGGGTTTTTCTGGGGACAATTTTCCAGAAAATCCTTTTGTGCCACTCTGTCATTGAGCATGTTATTCAGTTTAAATCTGTATGTGTAGGCTGTTAATGTATTTACTTCGATGTTAATGCTGAAATTTTTAGATTAATAACTTATGTAAGTAGGAGAAGTAAATCAAGAGTTTAATAATAGGGTTTCTATTTAAGTACATTCAGAAATTTTCAAAAATTTCCTTGTAATTTTTTATGGCATAAAATAAAAATGGTTGAGAGAAAGGGATACAAATTTCATAGCTTGAGGAGGGAGATTTCTTGAGGATTTGGTTATCTTAAATATCAATCATGGGATGACTGAGTGGATTTAATGGGTTGGATTATGCTGTAAATAGGGAGATGGACAAGAGGATAAAGGGCCATGCTTCCTTGGAGAAAAAACACAAGAAAGAGAGGAAAAAAAATTAAAAATGGATGACAACATTGTTTAGAAGTTAAGCCTAAAGCACGTAAGCAAAGAGTGGGAGGTTGGATTACAATTAATAGACAAGAAAAGAGGGGAGACGTGGCATGACCCTATAGGCCAAGATGGTTTTGCATATACTAGAAGAAGCATAACACTGGGGAAGGAGTGTGGATAGATAGAGTGGTATCACTATCCATGGATTGATTTGCATAGAATACAAGGGGAAGTGGACGGTTGGAACAAAAAATAAGTTGGAGGTCAAGAGGCTCATGATGACATACATTCATTCACGAAGGGAAAGAATCAACAAGGGGGATGAGGACATTTATTTCCTCATGAAAATGAAGGGAACGAGAACTACAAATTCAACAGAAATGGAGAATTTAGAGGAAAAGAGACTAGCTAAAGAAGCCCAAGGGTGTTGCTAGTGGAGGATAAAGAGTAGTGGCTTGATAAGGTTTGATGAAGCCAACAAGAGTGGTTTTCCTTGGGACTAAATAAATAACTAGGAAATTTGTGGATTGATGAAGCTACTGACTAAGAGACAAAGACACTATGGTACTTGGGTGTTGAGGAAACACCAGGTGTGGCCCTGGGTTGGGAATACCAGTGCTTGCATTATTTGAAGAAATACCTATAAAGGGTGTTCTGTTTGCTTCCATGGTAGTTTATATAGCTATTGAACCTTCCCATATTGAGCTCTCCTTATCCATTGATCTTCCCAAGGGATGAGGAATCCACCAAGTGTGGTTTTCTTGAAGAAATCACTAGGATGTTTACATTCTAAACAACCTACTGATTTATCAATAAATTGCTAGCTAAATAACCTTCCCATATTTACATACAAAATCTCCTCCTGTCACTAAGAGTGCCTTGTATTGTGAAATGAAGAAACCACTAGGAATCTTGGGGACTGAAAAAAGTACTAACTTAACAATATTTTGTCCAAATATTGAACCTTCCCATGCTATGATGAAATTTGTCCTCCTGCACTAGAGATGTGATTTCTTTGTGCTTACAAAATACCCTTGCGCTGAAGCTGATTGATTAAATTCCCCATGATATGATAGTGGGAAAAAAACCATTGAGAACAATTGAGGGAAGTGTTTCCCTATGTATTTGATTACCTGATTAGCTAGTGGGAAAGGTGGGTCACTTGGGGAGGCTGTGTTTTAGCTGGAAGCATTATTTTTACTTTATTAAGTTGTAATATCCCGAAAGGGAGAATGTGGTAATACAAAAACACAATAATTGAAAACTGAAGAAATGAACAAATAATCTAAATACACCATAAAAATATAAAGAATAGCTGAGCCATTTTATTATATAGGGGTGGAATACAAGTACAATAGTGCTCAAAATATGAGACACTCAAGCCAAAGAAGTGGCCTAGAATGACCCTGAAGTCTTCCCACAAGAGGGAATGTGTAACTGTTGGACTGCTGGAAGGAATACTGTGATGTCCCTACTACAAATGATGAGACTAAAATCGCTGGAAAAATATAAAAGTGTAGATATGGTAGTTCTGGAGCTCAGATGATACTGGGATTTCAGATCGGGACTTTATGATAAATACCCAAGATAACCCAGAAAGGATTTCTAGATCTGACAATCCTGGAAAATCACCCTCTTAGGCCTGCAACTATATGACTGCTAGGTATGCAAATCTACTACATGAGCTGAGGATATTATGGCTGCAATAATGCACAAAAAACTCAATGCATAGAGGGCTAATTCCTCCTTCAGATCCTCAAGCTATAAGCTCAAGATCTGTCTCCTCGAACCTCCTCCAATAGATGCAATTGTTGAATACACAAAAGCTGAGTAAAACTATGCTATCAGGGATGGAGGCTCCATATCCTAATGCTAGATGCTGAAATGAAACTCAAAAATTATGGAAATAATGTTCCCAAAGTGAGGAGATGGTCCCTCACATGATTTCCAGCTAAAATACTGGAAACTTCCTTCCTCCTTCAGATCTGCAAGACTGGACTGCACAATCCCTTGGGGAATTGCTACTACATGGAGGTATGAAATGATGGCCTAAATTCTAGATATGAATATTCTGCTACTGAAAGGATGATATTGAAGCACAAGGTGAAAGGATGAATCCTCCACCGGTTCCCTAGCTGAAATTATAGAAACAACCTCCTCCTCTCAAACCTTCAAGCAGGAATGCGTAATTCTTGAGACTAAATGTGCATATGAGAGTGAATGAATGTGGCACCAATGCCTGATGATGTATGGAAGCTCAAAGAAACCTTCCCAGAGTAGGCACTCAAAGTCCCTTGTGGGTAAGGGTGGTATTTTTGCTTGGAAAAACCCGTGTGCTAAACAACACTACAAACTTAGCTAAACAACTGAAGCATGCATAGAAATGTCAAATGAAAAATCCATATCTAAATAGATCAAAAATAATAATCTAAATCCCGCCTTATATTGCTGCCTTCATATTCCTGATATGGTTTGTGTGCCTTCCGTAGCCCTAGCCCACCTCATAAATGCGTTGCACATGTGGCCACTAGCCTCCATGAAGACTGCACTGTCTCTCCATGTTCTCCACCATCTATGCATTTAATTCCCACTGTCTCCATCATGTGTGCATTAGATGCACCAATTCCTCCACTATTTCATCATTAGTGCTCTATGATCTTAGTTTTATTGCACCATGATCTCATTTGACTTCCTCCATGATCTCCATGTTCTTATCATTAATGATCCATGATCTCCACTCTTCCTTCATTAAGAAGCTGCTCCACTACTCCATAATGTAGATCCGCTTCTAAATTATCCACATACACACATAAAAAGTGGATTTTATTCATCTATGGGGTTTATGGGTGCCTCTACCCTCTTATTTACTTAATTAAGTAAGAAAATTAAGAACTCTAATTTTCCAATTATCTGATGGAAAATTAGGAATATTACAGTCCTCCCCACCAAATTTTTGCTTGTCCTCAAGCAACTACAAAAGTGGTTGATACTTCAATCCATCTCCCTCCAAATGGAATCCTCATATGGAAGGCCTCCCCATTTTCTCCAATATGTTATGCATGCCCAACTCGAAAGTTGCCTCTCTAGAATATCTAGAATGACCTCCAGCTAAAAAGTTAGATGCCTCTCCTCATCAATGAGTCTCCAAGTGGAAACAATATGCCGTCTAATATCCTCCTATATGCATGAGATACATAAAGTGAAGTGGTCCCTTCCCAAAATGGAAATTCCCCCATCATAAACCATATCTCCATCCCATGCTACATGAAGTAGATTTTATCTCTCCATGCTTCCAATTTTAGCCGTATTGGCCTTATTGGATCCAAACATCATCCCAAAAATGTGAGAAAAAAGAAGTAGTGACATATGGATGAACATGTACAATGTCAAACCATACTCTCCTAATAAGAACCACCACAAAAAATCCTTCTGACGCCATGCCAAATCATCATTAAACCAAGTAAGAGAGCCATACTCTCTCAGTAGAAGCCACTACAGTAATGCCTCTTGTTGCCATGTCAAATCATCATCAACCCAAGTATGAGAGCCATACTCTCTCAAAAGAAGCCACCGTAGCAATGCCTCTTGCTGCCATACCATATCATCATCATACCAAGTACAATGACCATAATCTCCCAACAGAAGCCAACACAGTAAGGCCTCCTGTTTCCAACCTCTATCATCATCATGCAATGTATGGGGATAATTCAACCCATACTCTCTCAATAGTAACCAAAGGAACAAGGACTCTTGCTGCCACCTTACATCATCATGATGCAAGTCATGGAGCAACAAAATACTGATTGACATGTGGAATGTCACATTCGATCAATACAAACAAGATCCCTTCTACCACATCATGTGAGAGTTATGCCATGTACCAAAAAAAAGTACATACATGGACATAAAATACATCCCAAACAAAAGTACACACATGGACATAAGATATATCATGTGATGACCAAAATATCTCAACAATAACCAGCACAACCATTCCTCCTACTGCTGCATAAAATCAGTGATATACATGGCATGGACCACACAAATGTGAGATGTTGGGTAGTAACCATACTCACCCAAAAGCAACCAGCGCAACCATGCTTCTTGTTTCCCTATATCATATATTTGTAAGAAGGTTGGAAACCCCTTGCTCCTCATCCAGATCCATTCATCCCAATGTGGATGATGAATCATACCATGCTCAATATTGGTATCCACCCAAGGTAAAATACCATTCTCCTCCAACTGATAAGATTTGCACTCCATGATATGTTGAAGTGCACATCCTTTGAGGTCTCTCCATGAGATCCTCTCATCAGTGGCCTAATAGAACCCATAAGGTTCCATGCATGAGGTAGGTAGAAATTCCTCATTGAGCTGTGAGGTGGTCATTAAGGAAACTCCATCTTGATAATGGAAAATGCTTTCCATCATAAGATGTCTACCATCTATCATTTGTCCCCATAATGTTTCATGAGTGAAGCTGCCTTCAGAATGCTCCAAGAATAATGGGGCCCTCATCTCATCAATGTTGCTTACTGACATCGCTATAGATCTACATGTTGATACATCTGCTATCTCATGGCCATACACAATGCTAAACTCATAGTCCGACACTGTACTGAATAGGACTGTGCTCATCCCATCCTATGAAACTCCACACTTCAACACAAAGTGTTGGCTGTATCTCAACCATGATAAATTGGGATAGCTATACATCTTATCCTTGATCAAGTCAAGGGTCCTTTATGCAGTGATAATTTGCCACTCCAAATTAGCAAGGTGATATAATCCTCGGTTATGCAATTGCCCAAATGGCATGGTATCAAAAATCTCAATATGAGGTACTGAAATAATATGAGATGAAAGTGTTTTCAAACCTTGGATAAGCTGAATCTTGGGAACATCTTGCACATCTACAAGAGTTCCTCCAACCAATGGAATGGCCTCTCCAATTGCTGGTAAAGGTGATGGCTGCTCCTCTTCTACTATACCAACGTTGGTATCGCTCCTCCTCCTCATGCATCTCATGAATCATGCATGGGCTCCCAATGTCAAGATATCAATACCATCTTGCAAGGATGCAATTATTCCTCCTCCTGATGCAAGTACTTCTGCAGCTGGTGGTGGTGGTAGGGGCTCCTCTTCTAGAGTGATAATGATGACATATTCCTTTGGTTTCTCATGTACTATCTCATAAATTATGGGAAGTGTCACATTGGAAAGTGTCTCCGGTTTCCTTCTACCAAATTTCTTCTTCAGTCTCTGAATGAAATCTGCATAAGCAATCACTTTGGCATGTGACAAATGACTAAACCACCAATATTTTTCTTCACCCTCAAGGCGCAACGCTGCAATATCAACAACCTTTATTTCTACTATTGGGTATAGCTGAAAGAATGCAACTAACTCTTCCCTCCAATCCGTCACTTTTCTTGTGGATGATCCATCAAACGTAGGCAAGAATAATCTATGCCTCTTTCTTCTATTGTTGCTGCAGGATCTCCTTTCTTCTTTGAGTTGTAAAAAATGTTGGAGAGTTAGATACTCCTTGAGTGATCTAGGTTGTGATTTTTACTTGGAAAAATATTTACTTAGGGTATCATACCCCTAGTCTCCTCCATATTCATACCATTCACCTTCCTTCTCAAAGAAAGTGGATCTAGTAGAATGTTGTGGAGCTCTTTGACTTTCCGGTTGTTTCTATTGTTGGCAGGAAGTGCTTGGACCTTCCTCCTTCTGAAATCTTCTTGGATCCTCATTTTTCCTTTCTCTCTTCATTTTTTTGACCTCCTTGGAGAGATATTGCATAGATCTAAAGAGAAAAGTGGCAAAAATTAAACCCTCTGTCATTGTAGATCTCTACTTTTTTCTTCTTCTTTTGATGTTAAATATGAAGTGCCCACAAGATGAGACAAAGATCATGCTCTGATACCATTGTAATATCCCAAAAGGGAGAATGTAGTAATACAAAAACACAATAATTGAAAACTACAACAATGAACAAATAATCTAAATACACCATAGAAATATACAGAATAGCTAAGCCATTTTATTATATAGGAGGTGGAATACAAGTAAAAAAATGCTCAAAATATGAGACACTCAAGCCAAAGAAGTGGCCTAGAATGACCCTAAAGTCTTCCCACAAGAGGGACTGCGTAACTGCTGGACTGTTGGAAGGAATACTGCACTATCCCTACTGCAAATGCCAAGACTTCAACTGCCAGCAAAATATAAAAGTGTATATCTGGCAATTCCGGAGCTCAAATTATGCTGAGATTTCGGATCCGGGCTCTATGATGAATACCCAAGATAACCTAGAAAGGATTTCCAGATCTGAAAATCTTGGAAAATCACCCTCTTAGGTATGCAACTATATGACTGCTGGGTATGGAGATCTACTGCATGAGCTGAAGATATGATGGTTGCAATAATGCACAACCAACTTAATGCATAGAGGGTTGATCCCTCCTTCAGATCCTCAAGCTTATTCAAACCAAAATCCCTATGAAAAAAGTCTGACTTTGGAGAAATTTGACCCTACTCTTGAGTTTCACCTAGCTTCAGAGCTGAGGAAAAATTGCATAAAATTTCCTTTGTTACAGGCTTTGAAATAGTTTCCTATATACGCAAAAACCATCTAAGAACTATGTATTAAGAAGCATGGAGGAAAATAAATAAATACCACACTATCCAACATGTTGGAAAGGAGGTTGAGTTAGTGACATGGCGTACTTATGTTGATAAATATACCGACCCTAGAAACACATTCGTCTCTGTCCATATAGGTGGAATCCTTGTCCCTAATATCTTAATTGACCTTGAAGGGGCCATTGATGTGATGACCTGGAAACCAGGGGGTAACTTGGGCTGACTCACATTCGTACTACTCCTACCGTTCTTGAACAGGTTGATTGATCTAAAATAAAGCTGAAAGGTCTATTGGAAGATGTGATCATCTCGATTGATTCATGGGAGTACCCCACGTAATTCATTGTACTTCAACCAAAGTATCCTATTGGGGGACACCGTTTGATTTTTGGATGACAATGTCTAGTCACAAATGATGCTTATTTAGGTTTTCTCCCTAACGATATGTTTATTTCACATGGGGAATCAAGGAATAAGGTCACCCTATACCTACCTGCTAGATCCATATAGGATCTTCGTGATACTTTATGTTTAGACAATATTAGTAGTGATGAGGAAACTTAGTCACTATTTGTTATATATCGGGTACATCATTATAAAAAGCATAATGAGGAGAGTCAGACTCATGATTTTCTTGTCAACTTGGATACTATGTAGAACTCTAGACTATTTAGTCATATTTTTAGTCCAAGTTTTCAGGAAAATTGTGATTTGCGAACATTGTCACCTCTACAAAGCTTAGTAGCCACCACAGATACTCATGAGCCCAATGTTGCACTTATTGAAGTGGGTCTGGGAAAGTCCCCATATATTAATCTTGAAGTCGAACCATTGAAATGATATCATATGATAGAAATTTTGCATCTCTAAGCTTACAAGCTCTTAGCTGATAACTACTTCCAAATTTTCAAATTGATAACTACTTCCATTGATACAATTAGTATTCTTACATAATTCGAATCATTAATAAATTATAGATGAGAAATTTAAACCATTCACTTTCTTAAATAGAGAAATAGAGATTACAATAAATAATGAGAAAAGACAAGAGACACTAGAAATTAGGCTAGCAACAAATAAAAAACCCACAATGGGAAAACCCAACAATATTCCTTATCAGAGAGAATTTAGTTCATCAAAATTACATCATAATATTCTAAACAAGATTTCAAATTCTCACCTCAATATTTCAAAGCCAAACCAGTCAAAGGAGAAATAAAATAGTCAACACTGGTCAATGTACATTTCTGTAATAGAGGGGCTAAATGTTGGCCCGAGGTAGCTGAATATAAGGGTTGAAATTCAATCAAATCTCAAGCAAATGAACCACTCCAATTTTCGATCAAAGGTCCAAGTTTGACCTATAGTCAACAAACCAGGAAAATAAGATAAATTTGGTCAAACATGAGTAAAAAATCAACAGAAGAATTCAGCCTCCCAAATCAATGAAATTCATGGTAAAGAAAAAGCAGATTCTCTCAAGTTAACGTCGGTCAAAATAATTTCAAATAGTTGTTTAACAAAGGTCAAAATTTATCCTTTCCTTCTTCGCACGTGCAAACAAATCACTTTATTATTTCATATTAGATGTGATGGATGAATTAGATGTGAAAGTGTAACAACCCTGGTGAAAATTCCATGTAATAAAAGTTAATAAAGGAAAAATAATAACCAAGGTCATGGGACATGTATTTCGAGTTGAACGTTGCGAAAAAAATCCTAGTTTAAGTGTTCATATGGTTTATTATGGGTATGGAAATTGGAAAATTCAATGGCTAAGGCTTTGGAAAGGCATAATGGGATTTATTGAGATTTATTTATGAAATTAATGGAAATTAGGAGAAAAGGGAGGTGAAAGGTCACGGGTTGCATGTGAGGAGGAAAATGAAGGAAAATAATGCAAAATTAAGAAAATATAGGCCTCATTATTAAAAAGGATTTTGAGGATCAGTTCATGGCTGTTGTTCAATGCAGTTTTGGTGCTCTCATTATTCTCTTTCTCTCTCATACTATTGGATACTTATATTTTTCTTGGAGCACTCTTGGATGGTGTAGAATGCTTGGATATTTGGAGAAAGAAGGCAAAGGAAGAGCAGGAAAGCGCAAATAGGACATCGAGATCAACAACTAAAATGGGTTTTGATTGCAGGTACCGAGTTTCCTATATGTTTTCCTCACTATTTTTAGCATGCATGGTGTTTTGATGTGGTTTTTTAGTCATGATCTGTCATTGACATAGAGGATAACCTAGATTAAGAGTGGATTTGCCTAGCCTTGCCACTTCCTCGATATCCTTAGCGTTGTGGGCTCATTTCATTGTTTGTTTTCTTATTGGTTCTTAAGTGCCTTTAGCTATGTGTTGAGTTACTAGTTCCTAGATCCATGGTTGGACAAATGCTTTGGAGCTCGACGGGCAGTTGTTGGGTTGAGCTACTAGTTCTGGAGCCTTGGTTGGAAAAACACTTTGGAGCCTAGAAACATCTAGGGTTGAGTTACAAGTCATGGAGCCTTAGATGGAACAAATGCTCTGGAGCCTTGGACAACTTGGGTAGAGACCAATCTGGTGATGGTTGTGATGTCTGACCATGAGTTGGAATCGCTGGTTGAGGGTAGAGGTGGTTAGGCCTATGGAAGCCCTGGTTTGTTTTTGATGTATTTGGTTTATGAGATCCCACAATCATGATTGGAATATGACATGGGGGTGACTGGCCGAAGAGATATTTTTTTCAACCATGTCTATGGTCAGGTGGAACGTGGAAGTCCCATATTTGGTTGCATTTTTCTTTTGGAAATAAGAGCTCTTTTCCCCTTGTATTGATGGGTAAATATTCTTGTTATTTTGTGGCTTAGATGGTTGTTATGTGCTTGTCATTTCTATTTATTATATCCTAGTTATGAATGAGTTTTATAATGTTGATGAAGTATGGCTCTCATCATGTTTTGATTCGTAATTGAATGAACAATGTATATGTTGAAAAGTGTAACTAGGATTGATCTTCATATTGACTATGTAATTATGTATTTATGTAAAGAACAAGACAAAGATAATAAAATGTAATTCATTGTACTTGCTTCATGGGTTTCATGAGCAATAATTTTATTATAGGTTAATATACTTATTCTTGATGTCTATTTAGGGTTTTCCTACTGTTTATAAGTGTAATTAGTGTCATGTATATGAAGAGCCTAGTCATCATTGACATTTTCATAAATCTTGTGGAATAATGGCTTGAAATAGCTCTCACCAATGCTGGAAAATATACTCCTTCTAGTAGGCCTATAATATGTAAAGTCAACCCTCAAAACAACAAGAAAAGTTGACCCTCAAGCCAATGTATGGTCGGCCTAAAAGACAGTGAAATTGTGCCCTATATATACCTTGTTCTACGGATTTCCTGAGATAGAAAAATTTCACATCTCTCTGTGATTTCCACAGTTGACAGTACTGATTGCAGGAAATCAACAGTGCTGATTTCAGAGGTCAATAGTGCATATTATAGGAGTGAAAAATTCGGATTAGAGAAGTGATGAAGTGCGGATTTCGGATTTGAACAAGTGCTGAACTTAGAGGTTAATAAGAGTGCGAATTTTAGAGATTAAAGGTTCCAGAATTCTCTATAATTTCCATAGAGAAAAGTGTGGATTTCCTGAAGTAAGAAAGTGCAGATTCCCGAGGTCCATAAGTGCGAATTGTACAAAGAATATAAGTGTGGTTATCTGAGGTCTTGTACATGGTTAAGAAAATCAAAGATCTTAAAACTTAAGTGAAGTTGAAGGCAGTGTACAAGGCACAAATGTATGCAAGGTGAAGAAGATTCAATCTCCAATTGTTGACTAAGTAATAATAAGTGAAAATTAGAGGCCAATTTCTCTAGTACTAGTACATGACAATGCATATTGGAGCCGAAGAGAAGAATAAGTGTTGGAGGCAATCAAAGAAATAAAGACAAGGTCTTGGAGGCATTCATAGTTCAAGGGTATAAGTCTTGGTCATGGTACTTGTCATTTGAAGATCTATAAGAATATTTTCTCATGGGTTTTCCTCTCCAAGAGGGATAGGTTTTTACTTGGCTTGAAGAGACTAACTTTGTGTCTTTTGTATTTTGGTAATTGACTTGATGAAAGAATAATAATATAATAAGGAGAAGACATAAGTAACTAAAGTAAGCTCACAAGTAATTATCAAGAAGAGAATTTTAATTAATCTCCGCCCCTCAAAATTATCAACATGGTATTAGAGCTAAGGTGTTAAACTCAAGGGCTACTTGACAAAGAGACACTCCAGGAAGCAAAAATCAAGTTTGGGTGAAAAGTCAAATCATTTTGCAAGGAAGACTCTCAAGCTATTTTTGAGGAATATCTTCATCTCATTCAAAGGATCAAATTTTCGAGAAAACAATCTTTGCCATAAAATATTTACATTCAATACATTGTTAGAAGAGAGAATCATCTTTTGAAGATATCCTTTACCATCAAGGATCCAAGACAACCTATCATTAGGGGAATTTTGAGGTCTAAAATGGGCCTCTTAAGGAAATAATAAAATAATAGATAAATCAATAAAATAATATTTATGAATTTGCAATTCACTTTTTGCACCACAATCCATGTAACCATGGTTAAATTCAATTCAAAAGTTGTACCAAAATAAAATTAATAAAAAAAATTGTATTGATGTGACTATAAATAAGAATGAGTTTTTCAAGAAAAATTCATTATCATTGAACAACTAATGCATTTGTCCTTTGTACTTAAATAACTTAAAATAAAATATAAATATAAATTCATAAATTCTTAATTATATAATATGCTATTAATTAAAATTTATATTATTTAAATTGTATAATAACATATAATTAATGTACTATATAAAAATAATATAATAAATGTAATATATTATTTTATGTATGAATTTTATTCAAAAAATGTGAAATGACACTTATTATGAGTACTTTACTTTGACTTTAAAAGTACTTAGAGCACTACCATGGTTAACCATGAGTTTTTATTAACCTTTAAAAATGTGACAAGTAAGTACCTTTAACTCAAGCAATACCACCTCAACCATTAGGGATGATGTCATCCTGTAAAATGTGATTGGTTCTCATAAAGTGAATTTTGATTGTACATTTTCCTTAGAAGGCCCATTTTAGACCTCAAAATTCCCCTAATGATTGAAGATTTCTATCTTAGAAGAAGCTCCTAACTTCTTCTTCATCATCAAGGAAGTTTCAATCCACTCTAATTAAGTAAGTATATGTGACCTTAATTAAATCTGTCAAGATGACTTATTGTAAAGAGAGAAACAAGCTGGTTGGGTCATCAAACTTTAGTTCATGGAACAAGAGGACATATTTGAATTTAATTGAAGATGAATTTATGGAATACATCGAAGTATCGACAATTCAACCACCAAAAGAATATGCTCTAGCTCATTCCAAGTACATGAAGGGAGAAATCAAAGCCCAGAGGATTCTCATAGAATCCATTAAGGACTCACTCATTCCCTATGTATCAAACTAAAGTCTGCTAAAGAAATATATGAGAAACTGTTGGAGCTTTTCTTTGCGAGTACTGTAGGAGAAGAAATCTCTCTGAGACAAGAACTATATAAAATGAAATTGTCAATGGAAGGAGGAATTACTCCATACTTTATGAGGATTTATGAAATAAGAGATCAATTGCAGGAATTGGGAGAAGTAATGTCTGACACTAAGATGACTACAATGGTGTTGAATGCTCTACCAGAAGAATGGGGAAACTTCACTTCAATTTTATACGGGAAGAAAGAAGCCACACCATTCCATGATTTATGGTCTCTATGTAAAATAGAGGAAACAATATTGAAAGCCAAAGCTAATACATGATCAAGTGAAGGGAATCAAGCCTTTGCAGCCATTTCCAGGAAGAAAAGAAGATTCAGTAAATTTGGTCCTCATAATAAAAGAAGAAATATGGACAAAGCACGATTCTTTGGATGTAATTAAATTGGGCATTATAAAAGAGATTTTCATAAATCTGAAAAGGACAAGAGAAAAATGGAAGAAGCCCATGTCTCAGATATGAGGTAAGAACCTGATGCAAAAAAAGATAAGAAAAAAAAGTAAGGCTGGATCTCTACTATGATTGAGATCATCTTGTTTAAGTGATTTATTTTGGTTGTAAAATAGTATGATAGGAAGCAATGTATATTTATGGAATATTGATAAAAGCATGGTAGGAGCTCTTGGTGAAACAACTTCGGGAAAACCTCATTGATAACATTATTGATGGATGATAGTCATAAAGATCAAGGGTCATCATGGAAACTGGTGCTGTAATTTTCTAATCGAGTTCTCTATGAATTAATTGATTAGAAAGAAATAAAAATGGTTTCATCAAGAATTTATGAGCTTCTATATTTAGAAGTATGATCTATGAAGGAGGATCTCTCTCAGTGCACTGAAAGATGAAATAAACATAATATATCCTCATGTGGAATATGAGGTGGTTGTATATGAACAAGGAACTATAAATTGGAATTTACTGGGAATGAATATGTGCAGAAAGGAAGAGATCATGAAGTGCAACCATGTCAAGAGGCAGTTATGATCCGGAAGCCAAGAAGATGTGACTAGAATATCTCCTGGGAGGATATGTAGACTCTGATAGAATTCTGGTAAAGAATAAGACCCTTCACAAAACATATCATTAGGAGATGTGTTGATCTGATTAAAGGATGCTCATGCCTACAGGAAGATGTCATGGTGAAAGATCACCACTGAGGTAAATTTTGTTTTAAAATTTCATATGTATATGTTTATTTGTATGAATTTGTGTAGGGCTGCTAATCATGAGAAATGATGTATGATCCTTGGAGATGATTCAAAAGAAAGCAACATGGAATATAAGGTAGACCAGATAAGAAAGAAATATGAATCACTTTCTAGTAGATGACATGACTTATGAATGAATGTGATGGATGATATGTGCCCTATGGAGCTAAAGTTGAAGATTCCTCAAAGATCAAAATCCATGACATCGAGGGGAGGAATTATTCAGGAGAAACTGGGTGTCTCACCATTGCTATTGCAGGTCCCTGATTGAGAGGGAACTTGGTAATTGGTTTCTTACTTGGAAGAAAATGGGTAATTCCTAAGAATAAGCTTAGGAACATTCCTTATACAGGAATGAGTACATTCCCTTATGGAATAGATCCTGCCAGGCTGAGAGGGAGAGATAAACACATCATTCTGGTCTTCATTTGGGAAGACAGAATGGAGAATTGGGTAATCATATAACATCCGATAATATTTTAGAATTTATTACGGCATTCAAGATAAGAGTAGTCAGGGAACGATATTATTTGAGGGCTAGCTACCCAAGAAAAGAATAGTCCAATAAGGTCATAATTTGGGAACACCCGGGTGGAGTATGTACCTTGGAGAGACAATGACTATGGTGTCTATAAGTCATGTGTCTTGCAACATTGCAGCCCATTGTCTCGTTGAGAGATGGGGTTGTTATTAAAGGCCTTGCACTAGGAAAATTCTGGTTGATATGATGCTATATAGATGCGATCACTAATTTGATTCTTCTTATGAGATTCTTCACTTTGAAAGTGAACATGTACATGTATGAATACCTCCCTAGTTAAGAGGGAGTGTTGAAAAGTGTAAGTAGGATCAGCCTTCATATTGAATATGTAATTATATATTTATGTAAAGAAGAAGACAAAGATAATAAAATGTAATTTTTTGTACTTGCTTCATGGGTTTCATGAGCAAGAATTTTATTATAGGTTAATAGAATTCTTCTTGATGTCTATTTAGGATTTTTCTTCTATATAAAAGTGTAATTAGTGTCATGTATATGGAGAGCCTAGTCATCATTAAAACGCTCCAAGACCTTTTCATAAACCTTGTCGAAGAATGACTTGAAACAACCCTCACCAACGCTGGAAAATATACTCCTTCCAGTCGGCCTATAATATGTAAAGTCGGGCCTCAAAACAACAAGAAAAGTCAGCCCTCAAGCCAATGTATGGTTGGCCTAAAAGATAGTGAAACTGTGCCCTATATATACCCTGTTCTGCAGATTTCCTGAGACATAAAAATTTCGCATCTCTTTGTGATTTCCATAGTCAATAGTACGGATTTTAGGAAGTCAACAGTGTGGATTTTAGAGGTCAACAGTGCGGATTACAGGAGTGAAAAATGCGGATTACAGAAGTGATGAAGTGCAAATTTCAGAGGTGAACAAGTGCTAATCTCAGAGGTTAATAAGGGTGTGGGTTTCAAATCTTAAAGGTTTCAGTATTCTCTATAATTTCCATAGAGAAAAGTGTGGATTTCCTGAAGTAAGAAAGTGTAGGTTCCTAAGGTCTATAAGTGCGGATTGTACAAAAGAATATAAGTGCAATTATCTAAGGTCTTGTACAGGGTTAAGAAAAGCAAAGAACCTGAATCTGAAGTGAAGTTGAAGGAAGTGTACAAGGAAAAAATGTATGCAAGGTGAAGAAGATTCAGTCTCCAATAGTTGACTAAGTAATAAGAAGTGAAAATTAGAGATCGAATTCTCTAGTACTAGTACAAGTCAGTGCAAATTGGATCAGAAGAGAAGGATAAGTGTTGGAGGAAGTCAAAAAAATAAAGACAAGGTCTTAGAGGAATTCATAGGTCAAGGGTCTAAGTCTTGGTCATGGTACTTGTCATTGTAGGTTTTAACCCTGAACAAAAATTATCTACACACGAATCTTATAACAGAAAATAAACAATAGCGAGAGCATAAAAAACAAAATAGATAAACATAGAGATTTTCCCCTGGATCCCAAATTGGGACGACCAACTTGATTTTTCATTATATTCCTTTTAGTGTTACAACACATATATATACATGCCGAAGCACACATAAACCCCAATCCATTAACCCTGGAATAAAACATAACCATAGTTCCCTTGACCGGATCTACAAAAAATACCAAGGGCTGAAAACCATCGTATCCCAAAACCATGCACAAAACCATGGGCGCGGACTACCCACCGGAAATTAAGGACCAAAAAATTTTCACCGGGGTGCTGCCCTGGACCCCGACAGGGGGGGCTACCGCCCCCCCTGTGACCCCCCTGTTGTGCCCAGTGCAAAGGGGGGGCTAACGCCCCCCCTCTTACCCCCCCGTGCGTGCTTATTCGTGGAAAGAATATAACACATACCCAACATTCTCCCACTTGTTGTTTTCTTTCTGCAGTGGGCCACAAAAGAGCTTAGTCATTGGCCCAATTCTTCAACACCCATTGTTTCTCTACACCAAGAGAAATTCTGAGTGCTCATAGACTTCATCAATGCATCTGCAACATTCTTCAAAGTGTTCACCTTTACCAGCAACACCCTTTTAGCATCAACCATATCTCTAACAAAGTGATATTGAACATCAATGTGCTTTGTATTTGAATGATAAGCAGGGTTCTTAGCTAAGAAAATTGCACTTTGGCTATCAAAGTCTATCCTTATAGCTTTCTATACCAACCCCATACTTGAACACAATCTCTGCAACCAAACTTCTTCCTTGCTTGCATGAGTGGCTGCCATGTATTCTACTTATGTAGTTGAAAGATCCATTACAGACTGTCTTTTACTCATCCAACTGACTGCACCTCCAAATAGGCTAAAAATATACCCACTTGTAGATCTTCTTTGGTCCAGATCTCCAACCCAGTCTGCATCAACAAAACCATGAATTTCTAACATTCTTTCTAATCATGGTCTTCCCTGGTAGCACAAGCCATAATCACTAGTGCCACGTAAATATCTGAAAACCCGCTTCACTGCTGTCCAATGCTCCTTCCCTGGGTTTGACATAAACCTGCTCAATAATCCCACTGCATGTGCAATGTCTGGTCTAGTATAGACCATTTCATACATCAGGGTACCCACTGCACTTGCATATGGAACACGTGACATATTATCCTCTTCTTCTTGTGTCTTGGGACACTGTTTAACAGACAACTTTACACCTACAGGAATAGGAACATTCACCAGTTTAATATCCTGCATATTGAACCTCTGTAATATAGTCTCGAAATACTTTCTCTTCTTTAACCAGAGCTTACTCTTTTCCCGATCTCTCTTAATTTCCATGCCCAAAATATAGTTTGCAGCACCAAGATCCTTCATGTCGAATTTGGAGAACAGTTGGGTCTTCAAATCTTGGATAATTTCTTTGTCATTTCCAATCAAAAAAATATCATCCACATACAAGACCAAATACATAACACAGTCACCAATTAATTTAAAATAAACACAGTGATCCTCCTTGCTTCTGGTGAAGCCAAGTCCCCGTGTATAGGTATCAAATTTCTGATACGACATCCTTGGTGACTGTTTTAACCCATACAGAGACTTCTTCAACCTGCATACTAGTTATTTCTTACCCTTCACCATGAAGCCTTAAGGTTGCTTCATGTAGATATCCTCTTCTATATCCCCATGAAGAAATGTTGTCTTCACATCCATCTGTTCTATCTCAAAATAAAATGCAGCAGCAACAGATAAAAGTAATCTAATAGAAGTAACTTTGGCAATAGGAGAAAAAATATCACCAAAATCAATTCCCGACACCTGGGAATAACCTTTTTCTACCAACCGAGATTTGTATTTCTCCACGTTTCCTTCTACATTCATCTTCTTTTTAAACACCCATTTGCTCTCGATGGGCTTCCTTCCCGCCGACAACTCCACCAGATCCCATGCCTCATTTTTGTGCAAGGATGCCATTTCATCAACCATGGCCTCCTTCCAGAGTTTTCCATCCTCTGAATCTACTGCCTCCCTGACAGTTCTGGGATCATCATCAGTTATAGTTAAGGCAAAACCTAAACAGAAAACAAATGGACTATACCTTTCTGGTTGCCTTCTTTCCCGAACTGATCTTCTAATAGCTGGAGTTTGTGGCTCTTCATCTTCTGAGTCTCCTTCTGTTGTAGATTCTGATTCATACTCCTTTAGCTCAAACTCTCTCTTCTCAGGTTCCTTTGGTAGGACTTCATGTTTAACAACATATTTCACTTCTCTAAACACCACATCTCGGCTCTACACAACCTTCTTTGTTTCTGGGTTCCAAAAGCTTGTAACCCTTTAAACCATCCTTATACCCAATAAAGATGCACCTTTCAGATTTATTATCCAACTTGGTCCTTTTCTACTTTTGAACATGTACATATGCATCACATACAAATACCCTTAGATGTGAAATAGAGGGTTTATTACCAGTCCATACCTCATGTGGAGTCTTATCCTCCAACACTGATGAAGGTGATCTGTTAACCAGATAGCATGCAGTCTCTTCTGCCTCTACCTAGAATTCTTGTCCTAACCTAGTACCACTGAGCATGCTTCTTGCCTTTTCCATCAGTGTTTTGTTCATTCTTTCTGCAACTCCATTTTGCTGAGGTGTGTATGGAGTAGTCTTCTACCGTGCTATACCACACTTCTTATGGAACTCTTCAAATTCCTTCTTGTAGAACTCCCCACCATTATCTGTCCTCAACACCTTTATCTTATTCTCTATTTGGTTTTCCACCAGAGCCTTAAATTCTTTAAATTTTTCAAAGACTTCAGATTTCTTTCTCAAGAGATATATCCATGTATTCCTTGAGAAGTCATCTATGAATGAAACATAGTACACTGACTTTCCCAGTGATGGAACTAACACAGGTCCAAACACACCATTGTGCACAAGTTCTAATATCTTGTTCGCCCTCTTAGCACCAGAAGGAAAAATTACTTGATTCTGCTTCCCATATACACAATGTTCACAGAAATCGAAATCCAGAGAGCAATTAGACATACCTTCTACCATTTCTGCTCACAGAGTATCCAAAATACTTATATCCAATATGTCCAAGCACACACATTTCTGCAACATGTGTACTATCTGACATTCGACTTTCCACTTCACTTTAAAATTGTGAGGTGTTACACCCATCAATAGTGCTACCTTGCAGCTTATTACTTAGAATTTCAATTAGTTTTCTACATTAATATGAATGCTCATAAGACATCTTGGAAGCATCTTTCCGTTTACACTGTTTTTACACACATCATCCATCTTACTTCTGAGAAATAAGGATTGCAGTAGTAAAGACTATGAAGAACTACAAGTGTTCTAATCATTTACAATGGCTTGGCGTGGTCATAACGGCGATTGGCCTTCTGTCCCAGGAAGACATGACCACCATCATATTTCTCATACTCGCAGAACCACTCCCTATGGGGAGTGAAGTGAAAGGATGCACATGAGTCAGTCAACCATGACTTATGATCTACATGTGTATTTGAAGAAGAAGCCAAATACACATCCCCACCTTCATCCGAGGTGGTTTTTGCCTCTGTAGAAGGAGCATCATCAGATCCCTTTCATTTCTCAGGAGCTTCAGATCTGCACTCCCTCTTGTAGTGCCCTTCCTTTCCGCATTTCCAGCATACCTTTACAAACTTTCCAGGAGATTTAGATCTCCCTCTAGATTTGGATCTCCCACTTGAAACCTTATTCTTGTTTCTGTTTTGGGACCTTCCTCGTACAGATAAGGCATCTCCATTCTGGCCCTCCATATTTCTCCGTCTCATTTCCTCTGACAGCAAGGCTGAGACAATGTCATAAAAATTCAAGGTAGTTGTATTGATACCTATTGCAATAACCAGACTGTCCCACGAGTCTGGTAGAGAACACAACAAACTGATGCACTTATCTTCATCTGAGATTTTAATATCAACAGATGACAACTGACTTACCATAGTATTGAAGGCGTTCAGATGCTCTGTCACCGTGTCTCCATCCTTCATCCTCAGGTTATATAGCTTTTTCCTCAGGAGCAATTTATTCACTAAAGACTTAGATTGGTACAAAGTCCCTAGCTTGTCCCACAAGGTCTTCGCTGTAGCTTCCCATATACATTCAAAAATACTGAATCTGAGACACACAACCGTATTGTGCTCTTAGCCTTTCGATCCAGTTTCTTCCAGTCTTCATCTGACATTGCCGTTGGTTTAGTACCTGGATCTACTGCAATTTACTGATATTTATCCACCAGCAGATCCTCCATCTTGAGCTTCCACAAATCAAAACTCTGACCATTAAATTTCTCGATCTCTATCTTCCCGCCGCTCGCCATCTTCTTTCACCGCAAGAATCGATCCCGCAGATCTCCCACTGAACAGGGTCTACTTCAGGCCCGAGCAAAAAACCCTCAGCAGCAAAGGCGTCCCCTTGAAGCCAAAACAGCTCTGATACCAAATGTAGGTTTTAACCCTGAACATAAATTATCTACACATGAATCTTATGTTTATTGTCCATGTTTATTCTTCCGTATTGTTCATGTACATTGGTGTGGTTGATGTTTTCATGCATGAGGTCATGGTATGTGTGGTAATATGGTCATGCATTGATGACTGGACTTTAGCTAGAATGACGTTTACATGTTGATACACCTATGTTTTATATGTCTATATGATGATATTATTATATCTATACATGTATTATGTTGATTGGTTGATATTTTAGATGAGATTTCCTCCCTAAATTATGCTAAGGTACGTTGGTTTATTGTGATTTGGTTTAGCTGAAATAGTATGGATTGCAAGAAAGAAATCAAAGATGAATAGAAATATGGTAGACTACAAATATTCTCCCTATGAATTAGATGAGAATCATAGTGTTGGGAACTCTTATAACTTGGAAGACACAATGATAAGTTTAAAGGAAGAAATAAGGAGTTGCAAGGCATATAATGATAGACTCATACATGCATAGGAAAAATAAAGAAGAGGTTAATGCAGTAATCCTTAAATTTTTTTTAGACTTGTAGAAATAGGGACCACTTCAGATTAGCTATGGATAGGAGAATGGGACTAATGGGGCATATGGTATTAGGTCTCTTGGTGGTCACAAGTCGGATAGAGATGACACGATTAGAGATGGAAGGTTCTTGGACACTTCGGATAGGAGAGTTGATAGACACAGGTATCATTCTAGCTTTGGTTCTTACAGGAACCATGATCATAATCATTGCCATCCTTACAAGAGGAGTCAAAGGGGATAATTTCTGGTTGAGTTTAAGAAGGAAAAACAACCTACATTTGATGGAGATATGAAGAAGCCACATGATACAAAGGAATTTTTTCTTGATATGAATAAGTTCTCCAGGTTGCACGATTACATAGAAAACATGAAAGCCATAATAACTACATTCATCCTCAGAGGTAAAACGGATATTTGGTGGGAAGATGTGAAAATGTGAGATATATTTATGAGGAGGAACTAACTTGGAGTGAGTTAAAGAGGATATTATGGAAGAAGTATCTATCATAGAGATATTACGATGACGGGGAAAATAAATTTTATGAGTTAAAGATCGGTTCCATGACATATGGTGGGTATACTAGTAGATTCTTGGAGTTATTGAGATATGCATCTTAACTCAAGGGGGAGCAGGTCAAGATTCAAAGATTCATCAGTGGGTTGCCCATAGAATTCAGAGACAAGATTGAGTTTTATGAGTCTATATCATTAGAGGAGGCTATTAAGAAAATAAAGCATTGTTATGATCAATCGAAGTGCATATTTGAGACTAAGTTGGACTGGAAAGGTAACACAAGGAACAAAGGAAAATGGGACAAGAAGAGAGAAAGAAATCAAGATACATGTAACAAAGATAATGTTGCACCACTTAAGAATTTCAATACATCTAGAAGAGGATAATGACTTCGGTCTAAGGAGAAGAATACGAGTGAAATTTGGGATACTTTGTGGTGTTGGACTTGTGGAGGAGATCATCATCGAAGATATTTTCCACAACATTAGGGTGGTAGGCCGCAGATCTACAATGCACATGAGGCACATATAGTGGGAGATTTTGGACATAGTATTCCCAAGATCTATGCAATGCTAGATGATGTAGGAAGTCCATCTGGACTCTATCATTGAGATGGATGGTAAGATTTGTGATCAAGTTGTTTCTATTTTGATTTACCTAAGATATAAGTATAGTTATGTTAGTCCTGACTTGGTGGATAAGTGTAGTTTGAATATAAAAGTGCATGAAAATTCTTGGTTAGTGCAGTTGGATATAGGTATAAAGAAAAGAGTTCGTCATTGGGTAAGAGATTTTGCATTTGAGTTGAATGGAATGTCTACAATAGCACACTTGAAAATATTATCATTGGGGTAATATTGTATGCTATTGGGTATGGATTAGCTATATATTCACATGACCAGGGTAGATTTTTATGACAAGGATATTGAATACTTTGATGAAAATGGGGAATCAAGAGTCTTACAGGGTAAGAAGAAAGCAACATCGGTAAGAATGGTGAAAAATATGTAGACCAAGCACATTCACAGTAAAGGGTGTGTATTGTTTGCAATGAATATTTCTAGTGACAAAGAGAATGAAGTTGAGGATGCAGATGTTTTGAGTAGGTACCTAGTTCTACAAAAGTTTCAGGATGTATTTCCCACAAATATTTCAAAGTTGTCACCTCAGAGGGAGGTATACTTTTCTATTGAATTGGTATCAGGGGCAAATCCAAAATAAAAAGAACGTTACAGGATGACCACACATGAGTTGGTAGAGATGAAATTGCAGTTGAAAGAGATGCTTGAAAAAGGTTACATTAGGTTGAGTGTATCACCATGGGGCACACCGATATTTTTTGTGAAGAAGAAGTATGGTACTATCATACTAGGCATTGAATACAAGTAGTTGAACAAAGTTACCATCAAGAACAAGTATCTGTTGTTGAGGATTGATGATTTTTTCAATCAGTTAAAGGGAGCAACAGTGTTCTCGAAGATTGATATGAGATGAGGATATTATTAGGTACACATCAAAGAAGATGACATTCACAAGACATCCTTTCGGACCATGTATGGGCATTATGAGTTTGTTGTAGCTCCTTTCATTTTGACTAATTCTCTAGGTACATTTGTGTGCTTGATGAATAGTGTGTTGCATCCTTATCTGGACAAGTTCATTATTGTATTCATTGTTGACATACTAGTATATTATAAGAATGAGGAAGAGCGTGTCAAACATTTAGCATTAGTGTTGAGATTTATAAGAGAGCATTAGTTGTATGCTAAGCTTAGAAAATATAGTTTCTTTCAGACAAAGGTACATTACTTGGGACATGTTTCTTCCAAGGATGGCTTCACGATAGATCCAAAAAAGGTATGGGACATCATGGAGTGGGTCGATCGTAGGAATGTGGATGAGGAGAGAGCCTTCATGGGATTGGTAGGTTATTATAGGAGGTTCATTAGGAGCTTATCACAAATTGGTTGTCCTATTACATCATTGTAGAGGAAAGGTAAGAAGTTTGAATGGACATAGGAGTGTGAGACCATTTTTGAGCATATTAAGAAATTGTCGACGCATGCTCTAGTGTTAAAGATCGTAGATCTAGAAAAAGATTTTGTAGTGTGTACAGATGCTTGCAAGAGAGGACTTTGTGGGGTTATTATGCATGAAGGATAGATGGTATGCTATGAGTCACATAAACTAAATGATCACGAGCAGAACTATCGAACACATGATCTTGAGTTGGTAGCGATCATTAATTCATTAAATATTTGGAGGCACTATCTTCTGGGAAAACAGTTTGTATTGATGATTTCTCATAGTGGATTGAGGTATCTATTCGACCAACCAAATATGAATTCAATGCAAGCTAGATGGTTGGTCACAATCAGTGAGTTTGAATTCGAGATTAGGTACATCAAAGATAAATAGAACATGGTTGCAGATGTTATTAGCAGGAGGATACAGGTGAATCACACAGTAGCCATGATCTCCTATGGGACAAATTTATAGGATAAGATCTTGCAGGTAGGTCAACATGATGATAGGTATATGGAGATTGTACACATTTTTCAATAGAGTACAGGTACAAGTACATGTAGTGGAAAAGGTACAAGTACATGTACAAGTGCAGGTGTATATGAGGTAGATTATCGTCTCACAAAAGATGGTTTGGTTAGGTTTAGAGATAGGATATATGTGCCAGATAGTAGTGAGCTCAAGAAGGTGATATTTAGAGAGTTTCATGTGAAACCATATTCAGGTTACCCAGGCTATTAGAAGACATTGACAATAATGAAGATTTTTTATTATTGGACGAACTTGAAGAGAGACATGGTAGAGTTTATGGCTGGGTGTTTGGATTGTGAACAGGTTAAAGCATAGTGTAAGAACCTAGGTGGAATGCTACAATTGATTGTGATTCGAGAGTGGAAATGGAAGGCCATTTCCATGGAATTTATCACAGGTTTACTGAGGACATCTAGAAAAAATGATTCCATGATGGTTGTGGTGGACAAGTTAACAAAGGTAGCACACTTCATTCCAGTGAATTCTACATAGTCAAAAATGGTGCAGTGTAGGTATTCATCATAGATTTGATCAGATTACATGGTGTTCCGCTGAAGATTGTAACAGACAGGGATGAAAATTTCACTTACAAGTTCTGGAAGGAGTTGTTTGTGGGCTTGGGAATAGTGTTCCCCTTCAGTATAACTTATCATCCATTGACATATGGTCATATAGAGAGGGTCGCAATATGTTTGAGGACATGTTGAGGATGTATGTGATGCATTATAAACGAAAGTGGGAATATTATATTCCACTTGTAGAGTTCGCCTACAAGAATGGGTATTAGGAATCATTGAATATGAGGTTGTAGGAGGCATTGCATGGGTAGAGTTGTAATAATCCCATCAGTTGGAGTGATATGGTTAACAAGGTATTGATTAGAGTAGACATGTTTGAAGAAATGGAATAAGAAATGCAGGTAATCAAGAATAATTTGAATGCAACACATGATAGGCAGAAGAGCTATGAAAATAGAAACATGTTGTTTAAGGAGTTTTAGGATGGGGAACAAGTGTACTTGCACATCAAGCCCAATAAGATATCCTTCTGGATTGGATCATGTGCCAAGTTGGCAACACGATTTTGTGGACCTTTTAGGATTAATGAGAGGATTGGGCTAATATCCTATCGACTTGTACTTCAACAGTGAAAGTCCATGATGTTTTCCATGTGTAATTTCTTAAGAAATATGTTAAATATGTTGATCATGTGATTGGATGGTTTCTATTATGGGTGGAGTAGAAGGAGAATTCCAACTGGAACATCAGTGTATTTTGTAGAGAAAAACACTCATGTTCTGGAATTGAGAAATCAAGTAGGTTAAAATGCAATGGAAGCACTTTGGGCTCGATGAAGCTACATGGGAGATGATGAATCACATGTGGGCCATTTATCCATATTTATTCATTGTTTGAGCGAAAGTTTTGGTATATGTTTTGATGTATGTTTTGGTATATGTTGGTCTGATGTTTTGGTATACATACATATGTATATGGATGTAAATACCATAATGAGATATGTTATAAATCTCCAATAAGAGGTATGTGCATCATTTCATTATGATGCTATATTTGTTATGTTATCGTGTTGGTTTGCTTCTCAACATGTTTATCATTTTAAATACTAAAATGTGCTAAGTTATAAATCTCCATGGGTAGTATGTTTTTCTTACAACAGTCTTGTTGGTTGTAGGTTTCATTGAACACCGAGGACGGTGCTCCTCCAAGGGGGAGGGTTCTGTAACACCCCTGGTGAAAATTCCATGCAATAAAAGTTAATAAAGGAAAAATAATAACCAAGGTCATGGGACACATATTTAAAGCATAATGTTGGGAAAAACATCCTAGTGTGGGTGTTCATATGGTTTATTATGCCTATGGAAATTGGCAAAGGAAATGGCTAAGTCTTTGGAAAGGAAAAGTGGAATTTATTGCCATTTATTTATGAAAATAATGGAAATTAGGAGAAAAGGGAAGTGAAAGGTCACAGGTTGTATGTGAGGAGGAAAATGAAGGAAAATAATGGAAAATGAAGAAAATAGAGTCCTCATTAATAAAAAGGCTTCTGAGGATCAGTTCATGGATTTTTTTTCAGTGAAGTTTTGGAGTTCTCATTATTCTCTCTCTCTCTCTCTCTCTCTCTCTCTCTCTCTCTCATATTTTTGGATACTAGAGTTTTCTGGTAGCACTCTTGGAGGGTGTGGCATACTTGGATATTTGGAGCAATAAGGAAAAGGAAGAGTAGGAAAGTGCAAGACGACATCAAGATCAAAAACTACAATGGGTTTTGATTACAGGTACTGAGATTCATGTATGTTTTCCTCACTAGTTTTGGCATGCATGGTGTATGCGTGTGGTTTTTTGGTCATGACTTGGAATTGGCATAGAGGACTACATGGATTGATAGTGTAATTTCCCAAGCTTTCCATTTCCTATATATCCATGGCGTTGGGGGTTCATTTCATTTTTTATTTTCAAGTTGGTTCTCATGTGCCTCTAGTTTTGGGTTGAGTTACTAGTTCCTAGAGCCTTGTTTCGATTAACGCTCTAGAGCGCATTAGTGACCTATAAATATAGGATTCATAACTTTGAATTGACTGATGTTAGTCTTGTAAATATGTAAAAAATTTTCTTTCTGCAAGTTATTTTCCCATATTTTGTAAAAAATAAAAAAATAGAAAAAAACAAAAAGAGGGTAAAAGTCCTAACAAAAAAATCAAAGGACTTAGAAAAAATAAGACACCCCAAAGAAAAAAGATGAATAAAACATGAAAGTGTGCAAGTCTAAATGCCACTACTTTTACCTTTTGCAGTTGATTATGGCAGAGTGTCAATAAATGCCATAATCTGTGATGAGTTGAACAATTTAATCTTGACTCGTCATTTTTCAATTTCAAATGTCATAGATAGAGAATAAACATTTGTCATATAGTTTAATCATGAAAATTCATTATTTAGGTAGAGAATAAAAGGATCCAACAGTTTAATCTGGATTCTTGGTTGAAATAAGTGTATAATTAGGTAGTTTACTACTTTCAAAAAAAAAAAAAATGTTGTAAGGTTGCTAGTTCAAATGCACCTAATTAAAATAGAAGGAAAAAATGTTAGAAGAAAATGACTGGGTAGGTAGAAGAAAGTGGGAGACATCATTGTAAATATATTTCATCGGGCTATAAATAACTAATTTCCCCTCCCCATAGCAAATTCAATATTCTAGACCGTCAGTCAAAGAGGCCCAAGGCATTTCCTTGACTTCTGTTGGGACCGGACCCAAGGCACAATGACTAATTAGTTGAAAATGTTAAGTTTCTATATTAATCCCAGAAATTTTCATCATTTACCTCTTCATGCACTCATCACCATTTAACTTCATAAGTGGAAAATCTTTTCTTACTTAAATGTTACATAAATACCCATTTGATTAACTCCCTCCATTTTACAATACATAAAACCCTCAAAAACATGATATCCTAAGTAAAAGTGATTAAGTTATGATAATGAAGCTTTTCTTTAATTTTCACTTTCCTTAGTTTTATTTATGAATTTTGATTATTCATTGTCCTTTTTCATACTAACACTTAACATATTTCATTAACTCCCTATCAATTATCCTAGTCCTATTAATATAGCTCCCTTTTATTTAATATCCCCAAAACCCCCTTAATATATGATTTTGTGTCAAAGATATTAAACACATGTTGAAAAACATCCTGAGATTACCCCTTTGACACAAAACTACCCATTAAAAAATATATCCCTTTCCCCCTATAATTTTTAGACCCCTTCGCAGTCTAAAACTATATAATAAAATTAAATAATACAAAAACGTGCATTTTATTTACATCCTGTGTATTTAAAATGACACACAAAAAACATTAACATATTTATATCCCCCCATCCCCGATTACTCTTAACCCAAGGTTAAAATGCCTAAGCCTTTTTTCCCCTTCATAATATGCAAACCTTGGTTAAACCTTTATTAAATCTGCCCTTTTAATATATAAACTCATTTTATATATTTAACACCCATTTCCATTTGATTTTTGCAAGCATCGGGTTTAACCTCAAACATCCGATCATCCTGATCAAAATCAATGGATAATATTGAACCCGGGTCCCACCCCTTTGCTCCATTCCATACCTTTTCCCCGATATCGCATTTATTTGACACCGTAGATCTTTACCTTTTAAGATTGATAACTCACAACGAAAGCCCGACCCCACCTTATTGTTTCCCCGCAACTTTTTGAAAGATCTCAACCATTCGCATTTTTCAGTAAAATCCGATGGTGCATATCTAATATCACATTACAAAAGTGTTCGGGTGCAACGTGCAAATTTTTTTCGATAAAAGTTGTTTTATGAAACCACCGCTTGCTACGTGTTCTATTTTTATTGGATCGCATTGCAAAAGTTAAAAACCATTTACCACCTAGGAGAAATGCGATAACCACCACTGGATTTGTTTTCAATACGAAAACCACTCCCACCATGTCAACTTGACCTGCAATTAATACTCCGCATGATCGATAAAATCTAAAGTTTTAACCTTAGTTCTTTATCTTTTTTCATACCTATGAACCTTATCTCTCTGAGAATTAATCACAGACACCATTGTAGAGCTAATTTCGAATTAATTTTCCGTCCTAAAGCCATTTCCACTCTGAACAGTTACTACCGAAGACTCCCAGTGCCTTATACCAAACAATTGCAACCAGTTTGAAGACTGTTAGCACCTGCAACCCTCTTCGACTACAACCTTACCTATTCAAAGGTATTTTTTAGTAATCCAAGCCTGCAAATTTCAATTTTACAAGTAAAAAATCAAACCAATTTGAATTTAAAGCCAAAAGTACTCATCTGAGAGTACTCAAACCTTGAAGAAACAGGGGAAAGCTGTCAAAATTTTCCCAGAATTTGCCACTTTCGCCTGAATAATTTTGACCATACAAAATTTATTCCTATGGTTCAAATATCTTTGAATTACTGAAAAATCCATCAAAATCCCTTTTCAATCTTCTGCGCATTGCATATCTGCATTTTCCTCATAAAACCCTTGCCCAATTTCTGAATTCTTCCCCAAAAGAAGTTTAATTGACCTCCTGTTTCAAAAAGAGCTGAGAAAACAGTCTAATCTTGCTTAGTTTTATTCAAAAAGACAAAAAAATAGGTCACCTCTAGGATTGGAGGTCCCAGACCATAGAAGCCTGCCTCCAGCAAGCTTCCAAACCCAAAACCTTCAATCATCAATAAACCTACTCCTGCCCTAACTGCTGACTCCACTGAAGTAGTTATACCATTGCAGCCACCTATCTCCTCTGAAGAGAGCATTCCCTTGATTGATTTAGACTATAGAATGTTGATGCTACCTTAGAGTTTGATTTACTTGAAGTACAGAGCTGGTGTCATGAAAAATTTGAGAAGAAAGAGGCAAATGATATACCTGTATGGGACTCCAACTTACCTAGATATGTGGTTCCCATCACACATCCAGCTCAATATTTCATTAGATTGGGTCAGACACACTATATCCCTGACCAGAGATGCATGGTAAATAGAGATAGTGAGGTCTTGTTTTACATAACTGCTGAAGCCATCATTTCCATGCTCCAACTAAGCCATGATCCATGAGTAGTATCATTGTCAATAGAATATTTGACTCAAATGTATTTAGACCTGGATTTCCCTAGGAAGTTTATGATCCTTCAAAACTTCATGCCCAATCATGTTAACCTTCCTAAAGTAAATCCACCCTATGATACTTTTGATTTCCCTGAAGGCTCAAGACAGATCATTTCAATGCTCTCCTTCATATTAGGCTATGCTAATGATGAATTTACATATGTCTCTATTTTAGGTTTCCTCTCCACCTTGTCCCCGGGAAAAAATCCAGAAATAGTCTTTAACTTTGCCAAATTCATTGCTGATAATATGCATTATCAGTTAATAAAATTACTTGATGAAGGAGTGTTCAGATATACATCATATCTGTTACATCTCTTCCTATTTTCTCAGGCAGATAATTTTCCAATTGCATTACAGAAGATGGATATGGAGGGTAAACCTCTTTCAGTCATATTATGGACTTCTCTTCTCAGGAAAAACAATAGTGAGTATAGTTACAGGGATTTAAATGATTTGTTTATCATACTTGCCATGAGTTTCTTGAAAAAAGCAGAGCCACCAAGGATAAATGAAGAAATCAAAAGAATATTACAGTTGTCTGAAAACTGTAAAGTTGAAGATTGGTATTTGTACAAAAATCACACAGAAATCAGAGTGTATGGTGTAATCCCGGCTCCTTACAAATTACTAAAGTTTCTAACTACCAGTATTTTTGCTTTGGAATACATAATACAAAGTTTGAATGCAGATGCAGTGAACTTCATAGCCTCCAAAAAGAAAGCACAATTCAAGTTAAAAAGTAAAATTGGCCCCTTCATAGTCAACATCAGAGATGCTTTGAAGGAGGTAATCAACAAATTATCAACATTCAAGTTCAAAGAAAGCTTTTACTGGAACTATGACCCTTAAGGTATTTTGAGTAACCTCAGGGTCAAATGTAAGTTAACTCCATTCCTTCATGAGTTAAAGCCTCTAATTGAAAAGTATGCTAATTAAACGGAATGGGTTGCAAACACTTTAATTGATGATATTCAGGAAATGCAAACAAATGATATTCAAGAGATGCAAACAGATAGCTTGCAGGAAAATTAGATGGACAGTACACTGGTGGTTACAGTTAACCAACAAGCAGAGGTATCTAATAAAAGGCCTAGAAAAGAAGAAGGCCATTTGGAAGAGACAATTATTGAAAATAAATTTAAAATAGTCTACAACAAGAAAGCCAGAATGACTACTCTAGAAAAAGAAGGAATCATAGATGTAGATGATAATAATGATCAGCAAACTGATGATGAGGCCACAATGATTGTTAATGAAACACTTAGGGAAATTCAGAATGAATAGGTACAAGCACAGGGAAAAGGAAAAGAAATGATTGAAACAGAAATGAATACAGAAGCTCCCTCTTCCTCTAAAGCAACAGAAGAAACTGATTCTGATATTCAGAAAAGGTTCAAGCATATCAGGGAAAAGAATGAGGAAATGAAGAATGAGGTTTATTCTAAACTTCTAAAGGAAAAACCAGGAGATAAAGACAGACTTGTGACAGCCTTTGATTACTCAACCAATAAAATGATCATGTCTTTCCTCCAACTAGTAGTAACAGATCCAATGTCAACCAAAGACTACAGGAAGACATAATTTGAAGTGAATGATGATACTATACATGAACTAGATCAGATAGAGTTCCTTAGACGTGCTTCAGAGATGCTGTATTCAAAGGTAGTAATCAAAATCATGAGTGCTACCATGCTTCAAAAGACTGTATCTAATTTGCAAACTCAAATGAAATTAGATAAAGCATCTCTCCATGCTAAGGATTTGAGGATCAAGTCCTTAGAAGATTTGATAATAGAAACTGGATTAGATCCCTCTAATACTGAAGTTGCTAAGAAATTGATAAGATAGAAGAATGAGGATATTGTTGCCTTGCGAAAGCAACTCAAATTGCCACAGAGTGAGCACCCTCAGGCAAAAGAAGTTCTTCAGGAAAAGACAGAAAAGGAGGAAACTATGCAACTGGTTTTGAAGATGACAGCTCAGATTAAAGAGATGGAAATTCAAATAGAATCTCTAATGCAAGAAAATGAAACATTGAAGAAATCTCATCAAATATCCATTCCCACAGTTATTCCAACCGTAAGTACAGTTGTTCCCTCTACATTGGCAGAACATTTGGCACCGAAAGGAGTATTGGCAACTGCAGTGTCAATTACTTCTAAATATATCTCTGCCACTTCATCATCTACATCACAGGTAAATCAAACAGGTCAAACAACTGCCATAGTCAAGGCTATGGAAGACATGTCCTTAAAAGATAAAGAGATAATCAATTTGAAAGGTACTATCCGAAACCTTCAAACATCAAACAGAGATGTATTAATTACATCCAAAGGACATGAGCAGAGAGCCAACAAATTGCAGGAATAGGTAAAAAATTTACAACAACAAGTTAACCTCAGTGAACAGGTGGAATATATCAAGAATTGTCTTTGAAAAAACATCATTCAAGGCATACATTTACAATGGCCTTTAATCCAAATTATTTATGAACAAAAAGAGTTACTCAAAGTAGCAGAAATAGAAATTCAAAAGACAAAAGAAGAACTAGCTGACAAACTCGCTCAAGCTTTAAAGCTTATTACATTTCTAAATAGAAAACACATAGAAGAGCTTGAAGAGCTAAAAATTCATGATAGAACTGAAAGCATATTACAAATCAAGAAAGTCCTAAATAAGAGAAATAGGATGAATAATTTGGAGGACATATGCAAGGACATGAACTTTACAATCACAAGATTTTGGGCCAAATACATAGTACTTACACAAGCAGGCCTTCCAGACATTCATGCTTTGAATGAAAAATTAATGGCGCAAAAGGATTATGAAAACAAAATCAGGGCTTATGCCAAAGAACAAGTCAGCAAACCTTTACCACAAGGGTCTCCTACTGGTAAAGTCATTTTGGAATATTTTGGGAACTTGTTCTTTCTGCAAAATGAGATCAAACATATTTTCATTTTTAAGCCCAATTTTTCTAAGTATACAGAGGCAGATGAAAGTTACAGGAAATTGAAGAGTATGAGAATTCCTAGTGCAGAATAATGGCAGGAATTCACTGACTTGATATAGATATTTGCAGTCAAAGTGTATCAGGAGCAGAATCAAAGAGTATCAGTCAAAACGCCTTTTTTACTGCAGATTATTCCTCATTTTACAAACAGTAAAACAATAAAAGAAAAAGCGTAAATAGTATCAGTGATAAAGCACCGGTTAAGGGATGTGAAATGGAAAGAGTGTCTTTCAAGTTATCTTCAAAAGATCTTTTTCCAAAATGCCAACAAGCATTTCCAGCAGCTACAACAAAGCAACCAGTTAAGATAATTAGTCCTATTTTTTATTGATAAGAGGACAACTTGCCAGTTTGTTTTGCAGCTATCCCTCTTTATATGTAATAAATCTTTATTTTTTCCTAGAGATATTTTTACATGTCTCTCCGATATTTTGCAATAATTTTTGTATAAATACTTCTCTTTTTGAAGTATTCAGGGTGGAATAAAATTGCTGAGATTATTATAGATATTTTTTGCTGGTGCTTTGGAGGCTAATGTGGTGATTGCATAGTAGCAGACTGGAATACAGCTAACTGGACTTCATAACTCAGGATTCTTGCGATAACTTAATGAGTAAAGTGATTTCTTTATGTCATTGTTTCCTTTTTTGAAGTTCCATTCTATTTCATATATTTTTTCAAATCTGAATGATTAATTAGGAGTATTATTTCAGGATAAGTGTTAAAAAACTCCATGTCTTAACTAAGTAATCATTTCAATATTTTCTGTTGATTTTCAGACCTAGGAATCCTTAGTTGCTCCTGAGTCCCATTTGACCTCTGCGTCCCCTTCCTTATTTCCGGATTAAAGGATCCTTCACTGCACTTTATCTCGAAAGCAAGCCATCCCATCCAATAAAAATATTCAAAAATCTAAGGGTTATCTACCTTATCCTGAGTACATTAGCATCCTTTTGGCCTTGCATTTCAATATTTCTTGCTACATTTGACCCCATAGCCTAATGGACTAGTAGATCCCTCTTCAATTTGTCTCCAAGTAATCTTATTTCCCACCAAACTTTTCAAACAAACCAAATGCCCAATCATACCTAGCCTAAAACTCAAATCTAAAACAAAGTTAAATCTTAAGGAGAGATCCATCTCCGGAATTCAGGAAGGTTAGATCCTAAAATCTAAAAGAGGTTCTTGGTTACCCCTGGTTTTCTTTAACTATAAACCAAAATCACACGACTTAAGAATTACTAGGGTGATAACATACTGGTGACAATACTGGGGACTAGCCACTCTCCCGTTTTAAATTTAATCTTAGAGGAAGATTTTTAAAACATATATTTTATACTTTAAGGTTAAGTTTAAAGGTTGTGGGTATTTATACAATAATAATTCTGGCTCCCAAGAAAATCTATTATACTAGATCCAACCCTGATCCCAACCCTGCAGATATAGTAGACAATCCAAACCAGATAGGAAAAAAGAAAAAACAAACTGTTAGTTCAGAAACTGAAGTACCCCTGAGAAGGGCTGATTCTTTACCCAAAGAATTAGTAAGCTTATCAGATATTGAATTTGATTTAAAGTTTGAAAAATCATTATTTAGAACCAAGTCTGAAACTGATTTAAAGGAAATTGTTGTAGATCCTGTTTTTACTTCTTTTGTGAATGAAAAATACAAAGTTATTTCAGCATCTATAAAATCAAACAAAATTGAAATTCAAAGTCTAGTAGAAAGGGTAAATGTTACACGAATTAAAGCCGTTGATGAAGCTATCAAATTAGCCAATTTTTTGTCTCAATTTAAACCTTCAGTTTCTCAATTATCCACCACCATCTTTATAGCATCAAATTCTAATCTGTATGCTGCCACATCATTTACAGATTCCACTGTCAGTTCACCCCCAGAGCCTGTCAGTCCTAAGTTGCCTTTGCAACATAGGATCATATATTCATCATATCTTCAATCCAAATCCAGTTCATCCACAAAACCATTCATCCCTGAGCTGCCTTACAGCCTAAAGTAATATTTCCATCATTTACTAAGTCTACTACATCCACTACCACTGTACCCACTAGCTTCATAAGCACTTCATCTATATTTCCTAGCCATACCACTTATTTTTCATCTCCTTTTCCAAGCTCTTCAAGTACAGCCTTTAGCACATCTATTGTTATAACCAGCACTATCCCTGCTACTACTACTATACCTCCTAGTTTAGCAAAAATTCAAGCCATGGCAACCAGATATGCTCCCGTGGTCTTACCTCAAAACCTACATGACATGCCTCAAAATTACCAAAAGGATATCCCATTATTTGATAATTTTTCACAAATCATTGCTCAACAACATATCACCAGAATGAATGATTTTTGGGAAATTTATGAGATAGATGAATCTGATGTCTGAATGAGGTTGTTTGCACAAAGCTTAAATGGAGATGTAAAAACATGGTTTAGAAGTTTAGGTGCTGGTAGTATAGCAAACTTAGCTGCATTTCATAGAGCCTTCCTAAATAAATGGGAAAAGAAGAAGAATCCCATGCAAATATTATCCGAATTTGATGCTGTTAAAAGAGCTCCTAATGAGTTTGTCCAAGATTTTTGCACTAGATACAACAGTGTTTACAATTATATTCCTGCAGATCTTAAACCCACTCCATATTCTGTGCTACTCAAATTCCCTGATTGTTTTGATGTAGACATGGCCTATCAACTTAGAGAAAGAGATGCGGAGACCCTAGAACAAATGAAACTGAACACTGTAGGTGTAGAAATCAATATCCTTGCAAAAAAATCTAGACTTAGAAATGAGAGGAGGGTCACCATCAAAGAAGAGACTTCAAACTTAGATGGTAAATTTGATTTTATTAACAAAACATTAGAAAAAATAGTTGAGAGATTAGACCACATTGAAAGGAAACCTCAATGGGACAATCAATCCCAAATCAGGAATCCCAACTACAAGAAAAGCAACAATCCTGGGAAAGGTAAGGAACCTTCCCCAGATTAGAACATTAGACCCCCATTCCAAGAGAACTTTGCAGAGATTTCTCAAAACAATGTTGAGGATGAGGAAGACATCAACATAGTTATAGGGATAGATGAAAGCAATACAATTTTCCTCACTCAGGAGGACCTGGAACTCTTTGAGCTACAACAGTTCAAAGTGGAATCTGGTGAATCCTTCGACTATAAGAAAGGTTATGACTTCGCAATCAATGAAATTCACAACCAATATAACATTAGGAGAAAGAAAACAAATGAGACTTCTACTAAAAATAATGCTCCAACTCAAAAAATTCAAAACAAAAAGAATATAGAGGCTCCCAAAATGAAAATTTTGCAGATTCTTCCCAGAGAAAATAAACAAAATTCAAACCCACCCAGTCCTAAAAAATAGTCTAGTCCAAAGATTGTAGATATCACTGATGAGGTGGATCAATCCTCAAAAGATGCCCAAAAGGCTAATACTTCCAAAGCCACTGATTCAGTAAAAACTACAGTTACTAATCCCAAAAAGAATCCAATTGACCAAAAATCATCAAATCCTAAATCTTCTGCTGAAAATTCCAGATCTAACAAATCATCTACCGCCACTCAAACTGTTCCTGAAAAAATAATCAAAGATAGCAGAAATCAGGAAACTCAAACCATCCAAAACAACAGTTCCAAAAGATGAAATAATCCAAGCTATCAAATCTCATTCAACCTTTAACATCCAATCTGAAATATCCAAGTTGAAGATAACTGTTCCTTTAGTTGAATTGGCTAAAAATGACTTGTATAGATCTATTATTACTGAAAAATTGAATGTAAATGAAAATGAGGATACAATTAATATGAATGATGATAGAACTGAATTAATATTTGGTCCAAATGTAGATGGTAAGCATTCTGATGGGTCAGTACCTCCATTTTACTTAAGTCTTACTATACATGATCAGATATTACACAATGTGATGCTAGATACTAGAGCTTCCCATAATCTAATGCCAAGAGCAATAATGGAAACCTTGAATCTAGACATAACTCGGCCATATAAAGACCTGTTCTCATTTGATTCATCTAAAGTCCAATGCATAGGATTGATTAAATATTTGTGTGTAAATTTGGTCCAATATCCTGGTAAAAGCATGGTCATGGATGTTGTGGTAGCTGATATCCCGCCAAAGTATGGCATGCTTCTTTCTCGCTCATGGGGAGAAAAGTTGCAGGGATATCTACAACTTGACATGAGTTATGCCACTATTTTGGTATTTGGACAACCCAAAAAGCTTTAGAGAGAAACCTTAATGAATTTTATGATCAACAGTGCAGAAAGACCTACCAATTACCCAATCTATTCAACTCCTACAGATCTTGATTCCTTTATTCTCTGAAACTCTGATCATAATAATATCCAAACTGAACTCACTGATATAAAGCCTAAAATAATGGATGATTAAATTGGTCATGAAGCTTTATGGCATTTGGATTTTGATGGATCAGTGAATAAATCAAGAGCTGGAGCTGGTGTATGGATTACCAACATTGAAACTAGCCATTTCCAAGGGCATGCCTTTAGATTGAATTTTAAGTGTACCAATAGCATGTCTGAATATGAGGCTTTAATATTAGGTCTTCAAATCATTAGAAAATTGGGAGGGAAAAGAATATTAGTCATGGGAGATTCAGATTTAGTTATCAAGAAAACAAATGCAGAATACTCTATTCACAACCCCAGATTGGCCAGATACAGGGACACAACACATGATTTGGTTGAAGATTTTTTAGAAAGCAAGTTTGCTATCATTCCTAGAAAACATAATCTGCAAGCCCATTGTTTAGCAACCTTTTCCAGCACTTGCAAATTTCCATTTTCACCAATACAAGAATACACTGCTGAAATCAAACACAAACCTATTGTTCCGGATAATGTAAAATAATGGAAAATTTTCTCAGAAGATGAACAAATCTATCACTTTTTGAACAATGAGCGAGAGTTTCAAAATTTCCAAATTGATAATGATTGTAATATAGATTCACATTTTTGTCAAATAGATGATTTAGATGTACATAATTTTGATAGACCTACTATATTTACTCAGAGTGACATAGATGACTTGGAAAAAGTAGATATAGAGGAAATAATGGAAGATGAACCAGATTTGCTTGATTTTAAACATAACATTTTACCGAGAGGTTTAACTCCCCTAGAAGACTTGTTTGATTCCAATGATGTGCCCAAAAGGCCAAAAATGGAACCAATCAGGTCTGTTATAGAAGAGTATAACTTAGGGACAAATGAAAAACCAAAAATGATCAAACTATGAAAGTCCTTACCATCAGAAGAAAAGGATAAATACATAGAACTTTTGAAAGAATATCAGGATGTCTTTGCATGGGGTTACGAAGATTTGAAAACTTACAACAAAGAAATAATTCAACATAAGATTCCTTTGAAAGAAAATCAAAAACCTTTTCAACAAAAGCTAAGAAGGATTAATCCAATTTTGTTACCCTTAATCGAAAAAGAAGTTAAAAGAATGTTTGATGCACAAGTAATTGCACCAGTCAGGTATTCTGATTGGGTTTCTAATTTAGTGCCCACAAGAAAGAAAACGAGAGAAATTCAACTATGTATAAACATTAGTAATCTCAATAAAGCTTCCTTGAAAGACAATTACCCCTTTCCTAAAATGGATCATATTTTGCAGAGGGTGGCAGGTTCTTCAAGAATTTATTTACTAGATGGTTTCTCTGGTTATAATCAAATTCTAGTTCATAAATATGATCAAACTAAAACTTCATTTACCACTCCTTGGGGCACTTTCATGTACGTGAAAATTCCTTTTGGATTGAAAAACGCAGGAGCTACGTTTTAGAGGGCCATGGATATTGCCTTTGCTGAGGAGATCCATGCATTTTTAGTTATCTATCTTGATGATATTACTCTCTTTTCAAAAGCAAATGATGAACACTTAGAGCACTTGAGACAAGTATTTATCAAGTGTAGAAAATATGGTATATCCCTTAATCCTAAAAAGACTCTTTTTGGACTAGAAGAAGGAAGACTGTTAGGTCACATAATCTCCAAAGAAGGAATTAGAATAGACCCTGCAAGAATTGAAGCTATTTTGAACATTCAACCACCAAGAAACATAAAATAACTTCAAACATTCTTGGGTAAAATCAAAATTTTAAGAATATTCATCTCTAATTTGGCTGAAATCATAAAAGAACTCAATAATATGCTTAAAAAGGACTCTGCAATAAAGTGGACAGTAAAGGCCAAAAAATCTTTCAAATCCATAAAACAGGCCTTGACAAAATCACCAGTCCTCATGAGCCCAGATTATACAAAAGATTTCATAATATTTTCCTTTGCATCTGAACACACCATGGCTGCAGTTCTTCTGCAGAAAAATAATCAAGGTTTTGAACAACCAATTGCATTCTTTAGTAAATCCCTCAGAGATGCACCTCTGAAGTACAATAGAATGGAAAAATAGGCTTTAGCCCTGGTAAAATCCATAAAGGATTTCAGAGTTTACATACTTCATTCCCACATCATTGCATATGTCCCTAATGCTGTAATCAAAGATATTCTGACACAAGATCGACCTGATAGTAGAAGAGGAAAGTGGATTGCCACTATCCTTGAATAAGATGGGGAAATCAAACCAAAAAAGCTCATTAAAGGACATGGTTTAGCCATATTTATGGCTGAATCTAATTGTAATGCCTTAGATATTAATTTCATCGCACAAATAGATGACGAGGAGGAGATGGCGACTCCATTGATTAGTGAGGCCTATCTATACTCACCATGGTACTCTGATATTATCTTTGTACTAACACATTTACAAGCTCCTCCTGGGCTAACTAAAACCAAAGCAAGATTCATCAAACAGAAAGTAATGAGGTTTTGTATCTTAAACAATGCACTTTACTGGAAAGAAAATAGTGGGATTTTGCTAAATTGTTTATTAAAATCTGAGACTGACAAAATTCTTGAGGAATTTCATGCAGGTGACTGTGGAGGCCACCTATACTGGAAGAGTACAACAGAAAAAATACTAAGAGCTGGTTTTTACTGGCCAACTTTATTTTCTGATGTTAAAAAATTTGTTACCTCCTGTCACAAATGCCAAATTTTTGAAGGGAAAAAGAAACTATTGCCTATATCAATTGAAAAGCCATTTCAACAATGGGGGTTAGACTTCATTGGTGAAATCCATCCTCCATCCTCAGGCCAACATAAATTTATTTTAACAACTACAAATTACTTTACCAAATGGATAGAAGCCATTCCTACTAGGCAAGCCACTGATTCAGTTATAATCTCATTTATAGAAAGTAATATTTTATCAAGATTTGGATGCCCACATAAAGTTATCACTGACAATGCAGCTGCATTAAAATCCAAGAAAATGATTTCTTTTTGTCATAAATACCATATTGCCTTAGGTCATTCCACTGCTTATTATCCCAAAGGTAATGGTTTAGCCGAATCATTAAACAAAAGCTTAATCAATATCATCAGAAAATTACTTCAAGAAAACAAAAAGACCTGGAACAAAAAACTAGTCTATGCCTTATGGGCTGATAGACTTACCACAAAGAAGTCTATTGGAACTTCACCTTATCAGATTTTTTATGGAATGGATGAAGTTTTCCCCTCTTCCTTGCGTTTTCCAGTCATGAAGATCATCCAGGAATCACAGGTGGAAACAAATGATACTCAATGAAGAATTAATGAAACTATACATCTCCAACAAACAAGGGAAGAAATATATGAAATATCACAAGTTTTACAAGATAAAATTAAAAATATTTTTGAAAAAAGGATTAAAGAAGATGATTTTTTCATAGGAGATCAAGTTTTGAAATGGGATTCACGAAGAGAGGATAAAGGCAAATATGGAAAGTTTGACTTTCCAGGACCCTATGTGATATATGGTTACAGAGGTAACGATTCCTTTTTCATCAGGAATTTGGATGGAACTGAACTTCAAGAAGGACCAGTGAATGGTAGGATGCTGAAACACTACTATTCTTTAGAGTCACTCAACAGTTAGATTGATTTACTTTATCATTGTAAATATTCATTGCAAGTGTGTAGATTGGATTGGATATTTTATCTACAAAGTTGAAGCCCGAAGAGAAGGCCCTAAGCTTTGCAGTACAAAATTTCATAAGTATGAATTGTTGCATAAACCAAAATGCAATTACAGGATCACCAAGGTTAAATATGAAGGCTATTGATCTCAGAGTTCTTGCCATTCCACTAGGAAATGCCATCCCCAAGTGAAGCCGATGTTAGTGATCTATAAATATAGGATTCATAATTTTGACTTGACTGATGTTAGTCTTGTAAATATGTACAAACTTTTCTTTCTGCAAGTTATTTTCCCATATTTTGTAAAAAAAAAAAAAAAAAAATCAAAAAATAGAAAAAAGCGAAAAGAGGGTAAAAGTCCTAAAAGAAAAATCAAAGGACTTAGAAAAAATAAGATACCCCAAAGAAAAAAGATGAATAAAACATAAAAGTGTGCAAGTCTAAACGCCACTACTTTTACCTTTTTTAGTTGATTATGGCAGAGTGTCAATAAATGCCATAATCTGTGATGAGTTGAACAATTTAATCTTGACTCGTAATTTTTCAATTTCAAATGTCGTAGATAGAGAATAAACGTTTGTCATACATTTTAATCATGACAATTCATTAGTTAGGTAGAGAATAAAAGGATCCAACAATTTAATCTAGATTATTGGTTGAAATAAGTGTAGAATTAGATAGTTTACTGCTTTCAAAAAAAATAAAATGTTGTAAGGTTGCTAGTTCAAATGCACCTAGTTAAAATAGAAGGAAAAAATGTTAGAAGAAAATGACTGGGTAGGTAGAAGAAAGTGGGAGACATCATTGTAAATATATTTCACCGGGCTACAAATAACTAATTTCCCCTCCCTATAGCAATTTGATATTCTATACTATCAGTCAAAGAGGCTCAAGGCATTTCCTTGACTTCTATTGGGACCGGACCCAAGGCTCAATGACTGACTAGTTGAAAATGTTAAGTTTCTATATTAATCCCTAAAATTTTTATCATTTACCCCTTCGTGCACCCATCACCATTTTACTTCATGAGTAAGAACTCTTTTCTTACTTAAATGTTACATAAAATCCTATCTAATTAACTTCCCCCATTTTACAAGGTAAAAAACCCTCAAAAAACATGATATCCTAAGTAAAAGTGAAGCAGTTATGATAATGAAGCTTTGCTTTAATTTTCACTTTCCTTAGTTTTATTTATGAATTTTGAGTATTCATTGTCCCTTTTCATATTAACACTTAACATATTTTATTAACTCCCTATCAATTATCCTAGTCCTATTAATATAGCTCCCTTTTATTTAATATACCCAAAACCCCTCCCGGATGCGGGTGAAGAGGGTAGCGTTTAATGCGATGGGACTTGGGTGCGGCACAGTGTGGAGACACCTACCCACCCAAGTCACGGTTGAAGAGTAGAATTTAAGAACTACTGCCAACATATCGACGACATTTAATTCTGGCGTTGTTCGTGATCCTACCTCCATTCCCCTTGTGCGATTTCGCATGCGACTCAATGCTTCGGCCTTCGGCTCTCATCAATGAGTGTTTAATGTCGGGCATTCTTCGATGAAATCTCATTCGGATTGATAACATGGCGAATTTCTCTGGTTTCTCAGACGCTCCTCAGCCGATGAATTGCAGGTGCTCTTCGGCTGCTGGGCTCCCCAGTGTGCGCACTGTGACTGGCAGAAGAAGCCCGCTGAGCTACTGCTTGGACCTTGGTGATAATCTCCACTTCTCACATTCTGGCCTTTGCCTGTTTGCTTCGGTATTTTTGAATTTTTGCATTCCTCAAGCCTCCATCACTCCTGCTCTTCCGCCTCTTCTCGTGCCCTCTACAGAGACTGTGCCAATGCCTCACCTTCCCCAACGGATGCAGTGCCGTAGGGGTAGCACCAGAAGCCAACCCCTGCGCACTCCCTCCAGCTCCACCTCCGATTCATCTTCTCATTCCAGTGAATATTTTTCGGGCCGCTATCCCAACACCAGAAGTAGGAGGGGTCGTGTTCATGGAACTGGCCACCGCTTGGGCTCCTCGGAGCCTCCAATTCCCACAGCTCCGCCTCTTCCCACGCCTCATATGGCGCATTTCTCATTCAATTTCTCTCTAACCCACCCTCGAGTCACTGCCTCAATTACTTTGGTCTTCCATGAAGAGCCCCAGGTTGATGAACAGAGCATTGGTCTGGCGGGTCTAAGTAAAGCAGTTGCCCAGACTTCGGGCCATCAGGCGGGGTCGATGCACATGCAAGGCAAGGAGGCACAGGGAGATCCAGGGCAAGCGAGCGGGATTTGTGACGTGGAAATGGCACAAGGAGATCCAGCACCTTCCAGGACGTTTGTTACTTCCATCACAGACCTCTTCAAGAAAGATGGAGACATGGCTGCACTCTGGCGCAGAGTCGTGGAAGAACCACCTGATGGGTAGCTACTCTTTCTTTGTTTGGTTTTCGTTCTTACTATAGGCCCATACTATCGGGCTTGCTTTTGATTATTTTGTTGTGTCGGATTATAGTTCTGTTTTTGATTGTTGTAATCGAAGTAACCTTCAGAAGCATCATCAGATGGCAGCCCTGCGAGGGCAGTGCAACAGTTTGAAAATTGTTCAAGGCTGGTTTCCCTCTATGAGGGCAGTCTTTTTCTCTGAATTTTTTGTCAAGATTACTACAGGATTGGGCAAAGACTTGGCTTCGGCCATGATGTAAATTATTTCCTCTGTTAATAGATTAACTTAACTTAGAAAAAAAAAATATCCCCAAAACCCCCTTAATATATGCTTTTGTGTCAAAGATATTAAACATATGTTGAAAAAAATCTCGATATTACCCCTTTGACACAAAACTACCCATTAAAAAATATATCCCTTTCCCCCTATGGTTTTTAGACCCCTCCGCAGTCTAAAACTATATAATAAAATTAAATAATACAAAAATTTGCATTTTATTTACATCCTGTGTATTTAAAATGACACACAAAAAACATTAACATCTTTGTATCCCCCCCCCCGATTACTCTTAACCCAAGGTTAAAATACCTAAGCCTTTTTTCCCCTTCATAATATGCAAACCTTGGTTAAACCTTTATTAAATCCGCCCTTTTAATATATAAACTCATTTTATATATTTAACACCCATTTCCATTTCATTTTCGCAAGCATCGGGTTTGACCTCAACCATCCAATCATCCCGATCAAAATCAATGGATAATATTGAACCCGAGTCCCACCCCTTTGCTCCATTCCATACCTTTTCCCCGATATCGCATTTATTTGACACCGTAGATCTTTACCTTTTAAGATCGACGGCTCACAATGAAAGCCTGGCCCCACCTTATTGTTTCCCCGCAACTTTCTGAAATATCTCAACCATTCACATTTTTCAATCAAATCTGACAGCACATATCTAATATCACATTACAAAAGCGATCGGGCGCAGTGTGCAAAACATTTTGTGATAAAAGTTGTTTTATGAAACCACTGCTTGCTACGTGTTCTATTTTTATTGGATCACATTGCAAAAGTTAAAAACCATTTATGGCCCAAGAGAAATGCGATAACCACCACTGGTTTCGTTTTCAAAATGAAAACCACTCCTGCCATGTCAACTTGACCTGCAATTAATACTCCGCATGATCGATAAAATCTAAAGTTTTAACCTTAGTTATTTATCGTTTTTCATACATGTGCACCTTATCCCTCTGAGAATTAATCACAGACACCATTGTAGAGCTAATTTCAAATTAATTTTCCGTCCTAAAGCCATTTCCACTCTGAACAGTTACTACCGAAGACTCCTAGTGCCTTATACCAAACAACTGCAACCAGTTTGAAGACTGATACCACCTGCAACCCTCTTCGACCGAAACCATACCTGTTCAAAGGTATTTTTCAGTAATCCAAGCCTGAAAATTCCAAATTTCAAAGTACAAAATCAAACCAATTTGAATTTAAAGCCAAAAGTACTCATCTGAGAGTACTCAAACCTTGAAGAAACAGGGGAAACCCTGTCAAAAATTTCCCAGAATTTGCCACTTCCGCCTGAAGAATTTTGACCATCCAAAAGTTATTCCTACGGTTCAAATATCTTTTAATTACTGAAAAATCCATCAAAATCCCTTTTCAATCTTCTGCGCATTGCATATCTGCATTTTCCTCATAAAACCCTTGCCCAGTTTCTGAATTCTTCCCCAAAATCAGTTAAATTGAGCTCCTGTTTTCAAAAAGAGCTGAGCAAACAGTCTAATATTGCTTAGTTTTATTCAAAATGACAAAAAAGTAGGTCACCTCTAGGATTGGAGGTCCCAAACCATAGAAGCCTACCTCCAGCAAGCTTCCAAACCCAAAACCTTCAATCATCAATAAACCTACTCCTGCCCTAACGGCTGACTCCACTGAAGTAGTTAGAACATTGCAACCATCTATCTCCTCTGAAGAGAGCAGTCCCTTGATTTATTTAGACTATAGAATTGCTGATGCTACCTTAGAGTTTGATTTACTTGAAGTACAGAGCTGGTGTCATGAAAAATTTGAGAAGAAAGTGGCAAATGATATACCTGTATGGGACTCCAACTTACCTAAATATGTGGTTCCCATCACACATCCAGCTCAAGATTTAATTAGATTGTGTTAGATGCACTATATCCATGACCAGAGATGCATGGTAAATAAAGATAGTGAGGTCTTGTTTTACATAATTGCTGAAGCCATCAATGGCATGCTCCAACTAAGCCATGATCCACGAGCAGTATCATTGTCAATAGAAGATTTGACTCAAATGTATTTAGATTTGGATTTCCATAGGAAGTTTATGATCCTTCAAAACTTCATGCCCAATCATGTTAACCTTCCTAAAGTAAATCCACCCTATAATACGTTAGATTTCCCTAAAGGCTTAAGACAAATAATTTCAATGCTCTCCTTCATATTAGGATATGTTAATGATGAATTTACATATGCCTCTATTTTAGGTTTCCTCTCCACCTTGTCCCCAGGACAAAATCCGGAAATAGTCTTTAACTTTGCCAAATTCATTGCTGATAATATGCATTATCAATTAATAAAATTACCTGATGAAGGAGTGTTCAGATATACACCATATCTGTTACATCTCTTCCTATTTTCTCAGGTAGATAATTTTCCAATTTCATTACAGAAGATGGATATGGAGGGTAAACCTCTTTCAGTCATATTATGGACTTCTCTTCTCAGGGAAAACAACAGTGAGTAAAGTTACAGGGATTTCCATGATTTGTTTATCATACCTGCCATGATTTTGTTGAAAAAATAAGAGCCACCAAGGATCAATAAAGAAATCAAAAGAATCTTACAGTTGTCTGAAAACTGTAAAGTTGGAGATTGTTAATTGTATAAAAATCACACAGAAATCAGAGTGTATGGTGCAATCCTGGCTCCTTACAAATTACCGAAGTTTCTAACTACCAGGATTTTTGCTTTGGAATACATAAGACAAATTTTGAATGCAGATGCAGTGAACTTCATAGCCTCCAAAAAGAAAGCACAATTCAAGTTAAAAATTCAAATTGGCCCCTTCATAGTCAACAACAGAGATGTTTTGAAGGAGGTAATCAACAAATTATCAACATTCAAGTTCCAAGAAAGAATTTACTGGAACTATGACCCTCAAGGTATTTTGAGTAACCTCAGGGTCAAATGTAAGTTAACTCCATTCCTTCATGAGTCAAAGCCTCTAATTGAAAAGTATTCTAATCAAATGGAATGGGTTGCAAACACTTTAATTGATGATATTTAGGAAATGCAAACAAATGATATTTAAGACATGCAAACAAATAGCTTGCAGGAAAATAAGATGGATAGTACACAGGTGGTTATAGTTAACCAACAAGCAGAGGTATCTAATAAAAGGCCTAGAAAAGAAGAAGGCTATTTGGTAGAGACAATCATTGAAAACAAATTTAAAATAGTCTACAGCAAGAAGTCCAAAATGACTACTCTAGAAAAAGAAGGAGTCATAGATGTAGATGATAATAATGATCAGCAAACTGATGATGAGGCCACAATGATTGTTAATGAAACACTCAGGGAAATTCAGAATGAATAGGTACAAGCACAGGGAAAATGCAAAGAAATGGTTGAAATAGAAATGAATACAGAAGCTCCCTCTTCCTCTAAAGCAACAGAAGAAACTGATTCTGATATTCAGAAAAGGTTCAAGCATATCAGGGAAAGGAATGAGGAAATCAAGAATGAGGTTTATTCTAAAATTCTGAAGGAAAAACCAGGAGATAAAGACAGAATTATGACAGCCTTTGATTACTCAACAAATAAAATGATCATGTCTTTTTTCCAACCAGTAGTAAAAAATCCAAAGTCAGCCACAGACTACAAGAAAACAGAGTTTGAAGTGAATGCTAATACTATATATGAACTATATCAGATAAAGTTCCATAGAAGTGCTTCAGAGATGCTGTATTCAAAGGTAGTAAGCAAAACCATGAGTACTACCATGCTTCAAAAGACTGTATCTAATCTGAAAACTCAAATGAAATTAGATAAAGCATCTCTACATGCTAAGGATCTGAGGATTAAGTCCTTAGAAGATTTTGCAATAGAAATTGGAGTAGACCCCTCTAATACTGAAGTTGCTAAGAAATTGATAAGGAAGAAAAATGAAGATATTGATGCCTTGAGAAAGCAACTCAAATTGCCACAGAGTGAGCACCCACAGGCAAAAGAATTTATTCAAGAAAAGAGAGAAAAGGATGAAACTATGCAGTTATTTTTGAAGATGACAGCTTAGATTAAAGAGATGGAAAATCAAATAGAATCTCTAATGCAAGAAAATGAAACATTGAAGAAAGCTCATGAAGTCTCCATTCCCACAGTTATTCCAACAGTAAGTATAGTTGTTCCCTCTACATTGGCAGAACATTTGGCATCGAAAGGAGTATTGGCAACTGTAGTGTCAATTACTTCTAAAGGTATCTCTGCCACTTCATCATCTACATCACAGATAAATCAAACAGGTCAAACAGCTGCCATAATCAAGGCTATGGAAGACATGTCCTTAAAAGATAAAGAGATAATCAATTTGAAAGGTACTATCTGAAACCTTGAAACATCAAACAAAGATGTATTAATTACATCCAAAGGACATGAGCAGAGAGCCAATAGATTATAGGAACATGTAAAAATTTTACAACAACAGGTTAACCTCAGTGAACAGGTTGCATATATCAAGAACTATCTTTGGAACAAAATCATTCAAGGCATACATTTACAATGGCCTTCAATCCAAATTATTTATGAACAAAAAGAGTTACTCAAAGCAGTAGAAATAGAAATTCAAAAGACAAAAGAAGAACTGGGTAAAAAACATGCTCAAGCTTTAAAGCTTATTCCATTTCTAAATAGCAAACACATAGAAGAGCTAAAAATTCAAGACAGAACTGAAAGCATATTAAAAACCAAGAAAATCTTGAATAAGACAAATATGATGAATAATTTGGAGGACAGATGCAAGGACATGAACTTTGCAATCACAAGATTTTGGGCCAGATACACAGTACTGACACAGGCAGGCCTTCCAGACATTCATGCTTTGAATGAAAAATTAATGGCACAAAAGGATTATGACAACAAAATTAGGGCTTATGCCAAAGAACAGGTCAGCAAACCTTTACCACAAGGGTATCCTACTGGTAAAGTGATTTTGGAGTATTTTGAGAACCTATTCTTTCTGCAAAATGAGATCAAACATATTTTCATTATTAAGCCCAATTTTTCTAAGTATACAGAGGCAGATGAAAGTTACAGGAAATTGAAGAGTATGAGAATTCCCAGTGTAGAACAATGGCAGGAATTCACTGACTTGATATAGATATTTGCAGTCAAAGTGTATCAGGAGTAAAATCAAAGAGTATCAGTCAAAACTCCTTTTTTACTGCAGATTATTCCTCATTTTACAAATAGTAAAACAGTAAAAGAAACAACGTAAAGAGTATCAGCGATAAAGCATCGGTTAAAGGATGTGAAATGGAAAGAGTGTCTTTCAAGTTATCTTCAAAATATATTTTTCCAAAATGCCATAAAGCATTTCCAACAGCTACAATTAAGCAACCAGTTAAGACAATTAGTCCTATTTTTTTATTGATAAGAGGACAGCTTGCCAGTTTGTTTTGCAGGTATCCCTCTTTCTATGTAATAAATATTTATTTTTGCCTAGAGATCCCTCTCCGAAATTCAGGAAGGCTAGATCCTGAAATATAAAAGAGGTTCTTGGTTACCCCTGGTTTTCTTTAACTATAAACCAAAATCCCACGACCTAAGAATTACTAGGGTGATAATAGAGCATAACGAACAACTGTTGGGTTAAATCACTAGTGCTGGAGCCTTGGTTGGACAAACGATATGGAGCCCTAGGTAGGTTGAGTTACTAGTCCTAGAGCCTTCAATGGAAAAGCACTTTGGAACCAGGAAACAACTGGGTTTGAGTTACTAGTCCTAGAGCCTTGGTTGGAACAAACAATGTGGAGCTCTGGACATCTTGGGTAGAGACAAACCTGGTAATGGTTGTGATGTACAACTGTGATGTGGAATCATTGGTTGAGGTTTGAGGAGGTTTAACCTTTGGAAAACGTAGTTATTTTTTGATGGATTTGGTTTATGAGATATCACTTTCAAGCTTGGAATATGGCACGAGGGTGACTGGTTGAAGAAAGATTTGGCTTAGCCATGTCTATGGTCAGGTGGAACATGAAAGTCACAGACTTGGTTGAATTTTTATTATGGAAATAAGAGTTATTCTCCCCTTATATTGATGGGTAAACATTCTTGTTATTATGTGGATTTTATGGTTGTTATGTGCTTTTCATTTATGTTGCTTATATGCTGCTTATGACTGAGTTTTATGATGGTGATGAAGTATTCCTCTCATCATGATTCCTAATTGAATGAACAATTTATCTATGCCTAAATAGAATACAATGTAGTTAATTTGATGTAGAAATAATTCTTATTAACGATTCTCAGATACCTATGAGACCCTTATGCTCAGATATATTATTTAAACCTATTGATTACATCCTTGTGACATGTTTAACAAAATTCCTGTCATGGCTAGTAGGGGTCCATTCAAGTCCTTATTCAACTGTTTTCTTGTGCACCATTATTTCACCATTATATTTCACTTCTAAACTTGTCATTGAGTACTGGGCAGTGATCTAGCCTCTGGGCCCGAATAAATGGCTCAAATCCCATGGACGTTAGCACAGGTTTTTGGGAAAATTTCCTTGGACGCACACATTCCAATGTTGTGGGAGTGTCCAAAGCCTCCTAGAAGCACTGTTTCCCATATCAAGGGATTATCCGGGGGTTAGATAGTCTAAAATATCACTGGGACCAAGGGGTTGGATACCTGAGTAGTTGGGTTAGATACTGGGAGTTTTTTTGCTGATGTGGAAGGTCTATTTGATGTGTTTCCATTGATTCCACTTCCTTAAGGTCACCTAGGAGATTGAATATGATCATAGTAACTCTTCGTCACATGTTTAACCCGGTTGGCTGGTTAGTTTGGTAGATGTGGGAGGACGGTGTTACACAAAATGAGTTCAATAAACTTTTATTTATATATGATATTGGAGGATGTTTTTGACCTTGCGGTCAAACCCATTAATTAAGTGGTGTCGACTTGTGAATTTGAGGCCAACCTAGTCAATCATAGAAAGGAATAATTTATCCATTGCTTTTCCAATGAAAATACTTACCATAACTACCAATTTTCAAAAGATAACATACACATACCTCATACGTATACTAATAATACTTATAAGGATTAGTAAAAAACTAAGTCAATCAATAGGTAGGTTAATAACACAATGTAGGATAATATGACCAGGTAGGGGGTGTTATAGGTAGGTTCTCTAAGCACCCTGAATATGTAACCTTTTTTCTGAGGTCTGAGTTTAGTGTTCACCTTCTCATGAGATAAATAAATCAAATATTTTGAAGCTATTTTAGGAGGTCTCTTGTAATTGTTGCCATAAGAACCCAAACCCCCTTTAACTCCTTGAATTTGTGTGTGAGGGGTTTTGAATTTCGATCTAAGGAAGTCTTCCAAATCGTGAGTAGGAGAGGAAGAGGTCAGGACTAAAGAGATGAAAATATGGTTAGGAGGGGGAGTTAGAGAAGGGGAAACTAGTGGGGGACCCTCAGTCCTAGGAGATGTCATGGAAATTTGAGTCAATGTAGAGGGATCAAGGCCAATGAGGCCAAATAATTTATAAAGGAATTCTTATTCCTCGTGGGTCTTTGATTCCAAATTGATATTAATTGGATTGTTATATTTTTTTTCCAATCATCTCGATGCTTTAAAAGTGGAAAAAGTGGAGGAATAATCTCACGGGGTTGTTTTTACTAATGGGACCCAGTTTAGAAAAACAATGTCTAAAACCTTCCAAGAGAGTTTTGAGGTATCAAACAAACTTTTTTTGGGGTAGATTTTTCCTCTCTAAAGTTGCACCTATTTTTCCTATTCTATACACAAAGACCTGTCAAACAACGTAAGAATCACGTTAATTAAAGTTTGTGTGCCAAATTTATGCCCCTCATAAGTTTGCCTTCCTGTTTTCACCACCAAAATTCGAGAGGATGCCACATCAGCCCTAATTATTCATGAAAAAGGGGCTATCCACATGATTATGATGTAGAAGGCTCTAGAATATTCTATATTGTAACTCTGGTTAAGAGTGGAGGTGGTCAAACCTAACCACTAGTAGGCTATCGGGCTATGTTTTAACTGAGTCACTAAGAGGAAAAGAGATTCCATTCTTTCGAGTGCATTTGTTCCATAGATGAGCAAAAATAACCAAGAGGGATAGGAGATAGAGTGCACATATAGGATTTGTGTACTATAGTAGCCCATGAGCCACATGTCATACTTATTTTTACTCGTAGTCATATTTCCATTCATAGAAAGAGAGCAGAGTGGCCTCACCTTCTACCTGGGTTTTTCTCCCGAAAGGGTTTCCCAGAGCATATATTGTCTCTAATGTGTGTGTGATATTTTATTTCAGTGTTCTCTATTTTTCACATAATTTTAAATTCAAATGCATGCATTATTATTAGTAAATATACAGATCCAGGAATCTAATAAAATTGTAATAGTGTAGAATTTTTAGATTTTAAATATAATTTTATCATATCTATTATGGAAAACTACCCACTGGAATGTCCACGATAATTTATGGATCATATTAGTATCATAGTAGGTTACTTTTGATATATTGTGGAGATTTGTGGGGGATCTAGATCAACAGTGCTAAAAGTCATAAAACCCTAATCATGGCCAACAAATTTGTGAATAACCCTTGTAATTAGAGAAATTTTGAGATCTAAAATGGGCCTCCTAAGGAATATTAGAAAATAATAGTGGAAATAATAAAATAAGATTAGATTACATTATCAAATTTTAGAGGGAAAAAAAAAAATTTACTTGTATTTTCAACTTATCTCCCCGCACTTTTACTCAAATTTCAAGCGAGAGCACCCGTTGGATGCATAATTTAATTCCTCATCCAATGAGTACCCATTTTTCATACTTTCAATGGACCCTGCTACAAAAAAAATGAGAAATACATTAAAAACGTCATTGCAATCATGTTTTTCATGTATTTCTCATTTCTCGTGTAGCAAGGTCTATCAAAAGTATGCAACATGGGTACTCCTTGGATGAGGAATTAAATTATGCATCCAATGGGTGCTCACACTATTGGAAATATTGTCATTGATGGCAAAGGAGCTCAAAGGAGCAACACCTGAACTATCACTAAGGAAAAGGAGCAGAGAAGAACCAACAATAAGGAAAAGGAGTAGATCAGGCAATAACGCAGTAAGAAAGCATAAAAGAGAGGCAGAGGAGCAGCGGAAAGGCAAGGAGCAACATTAGACTATCAACTGAGGTAGCAAAGGGAACAGTGAAGCAAAAAATACAGTAGAGGCAACAAATGCAACTAAGAAGGCACCAAAGGAAAAAAAGGTAGCAGAAAGAAGCAGAGGCAGCAAAGAAGCAGCTAAGGAAGAAAAGGAGCAAAGGCAGCAAAAAAATCTCAGGAGAGATCACTGCACTTAGAATAAAGAACAATCTCAGGAGGAGCAGTGTGGAGGGACCGGTGTCATAGAGCAGGAAAATGTAAACAAATGGAGTATGGAACCATGAATCAATAACAAAGATGGAATTGTTGCAGAGATGTCACATAGGCTTTAACGTATCAATGGGTTGCGGCTGCCCATTTGGGGTTTTTACTGTAATGGAAAACGATGGATAAGAACAACAGAAATTGAATATAGAGGTTAAACCATGCGTGGAATGAATGCCAGAGAGGGCTTGAAGACTGGTTGATATCATGAAAGCAAAACGATGGAGTAAAGGAGAATCCATAGTGCAGTGAAATGAATCGATGGTTTGAACAAGTATAAGGAGGAGGTGTAACGAAAGAAATTAGATGTCAACGGTGCAATGGAACCATGAGTAGCATCACAGTGAACAGTGAAGGAGATTTCAGGAAAAAACAGATGGTTTTCGCATAGCCTTTGAGTTGTAAGTGGTTTTATTGAAATTGAACGCGATCAAATAAGACTGTGAAACGTCACGGGTGCGAAACCGCTAGTTTCATGTGACTTTTGAGCGATAAGTCGCCAGGGTTAATTGAACGCGATAGTCGTTCGATCATCAACAATTGAGATCTGACGGTGTTCACACCCGAAGTTGCACAGGGGTTAACAAAGGTGTGGACCCGATGGTGTTAAAAAGGCACGTTAAATGTTATGCATCTTGGAATGCGATATCAGTTGGATATACACATAAATCGGTTGTGGAGTGCGATGAATTATCAACCGTTGGATTTGATGAAAAGCGGAAGGTTAAGTTGGATATGCTGTGGGACCCGAATATAATATTATTTTGGTGCTTTGGGTTTTAACAAAAGTAAAATCATAAATTTGTTTAAACCAAAGTATGGAAGAGCAAGTTATATTGTAGTTATGACTTATGTTAAGTCGGGTAATAAACTTTGATATCTGCAATATGATGAAGACTGTCAGATTGCGAGCATGATCGACGACAGTCGTTTAATCAGAGATGCGACATCGGTATACGTGCAAGACCAGCGGAAAGATAAACCTTTACAAATTTTTTATATATCAAAGGTTATATGATTATAGAGCGGAATGATAAAAGGTGTGGGACCAACGAAGGAAACAACAAAGGCTAAACCTCATGCACATCATATGAGCGCGGTTAACATTGATCTGGGATCAATGATACCGCGGGGGCACAAACAGTCCGATGATTAACCCAAGGGGGTGCCTCCGCAGTTGACCCGCCCATCAGGCGTTGACCGAAGATCGACAGTTGTCATTCACTGCTGTAGCACAAGCCTGATGATCTTTCCGTACCAAGGAGTTCCTCCGCAGTACCACGAACTGGGACCCGCTTTCCTAAAACCCCAAAGAACCATTATGGACCAGCACGATCAACGGATGATATTAAAAGAGATATACGACTGAGATTACATCGGAAACAAGTGGGACCCGATCACATATTAGACATCACAAGTGAATGCGATAGCCACTAGATAGATGAGAAAAGCTGCCATGCGATGGATAGTGGCGATGCGAAGGGACACGTGGTGGCACAGTGCTACATCGCACATCAGCGATGCAAATTCCATCGCATAATGTGAAGTGGCGAGGTGATGGGATGCGAGGAATGCGATGTGATCGATATATGTGATGCGATGCAATCCCATATCGCAATCGGAGCACGAGAGATATCGCACAACCTTAGAAGTCATGTTAGTTGCGATGCGAAGTAGCGATAAATTCAAGTGGGAACCATCGCATATCGCATATCACAATCGGCGATGCTTATGTGATAAGAATTCGCAAGTTATAGAAGTTGCGATGCGAAGTAGCGATAAAGTCAAGTGGGACCCATCACGTATCGCATATTGAGAGATCAGATGGATGAAGGCACATGGATAACTGGAATCACCGAAATGAGATAAAGAGAGTGGACGCGATGAAGACCAAAGCTGAAACCTAAAGCATTTCAAGTCTGGAAGTATGTGGATTTCCTTTGTTAAATTGTTTCAGAGAGCAAAAGGAGGATTATAACGTAAAACAAAAAGGAAAGTATGAACGTGGGTAGAAAGGCTCAGGTAAGGACCCGACACAGAGAAAAAGGCAGAACCAGATGTTTAGAAGAGTGGTGAAGGTTGAACGTTGTGGGCACGAGAAAAAGAGGCATGGCCGGGCAAAAGGAGATATGATGACAGTGTTAGAAACACAATAGAATGGGTCAAGTCAGAAAAAATGAGCAGCTATGTAGCAGAGCTAGACTATAACAGTAGAAACTGAAAAGATAGTGACAACAACAAAAAAGACAAATGTATGGTGAACCAAGAGCTGAAAGGGTTGAGTGAAATGTATTATTGTATCGGTAAATGTAAATGATTTAATTAATTTATTGTATGTGATGCAAAGGCAAGTCTCCATAGGCAAAGAAAAACTCCACTGTAATACACAAATATATACATTCTGTTATATCATTCTGAATGTGCTGGACAAGAATATGAGAAGGGGGAAGGGGGAAGGAAAAGAGTCATACTTGTTCATTTCGAATTCCATGTGGAATGCAAACAGTTATGAGGTGATGCCTATAAATAATGCTACCAGCATATGCATAAAGGGAGAGAGAGAGAATGAAGAAATGAGTGAGAAAGTGAAAGAAGAAGAAGAAGGAGCAGAGAGAGGAGTTGTGAAGATCCATAGATGATATAAAGCAAATTTTAAGGCTGGAAGGACAACAGTAAAGGAGAAAAACAAAGATGATATCCAGGTAAATCAGCATATGATTTTATAGTAGTATGAGGAAGTTGGTTCTTCCATATCAAGTTGTAGCTTGATAGATGTCTAGTTGTAGCTAGATGAGGTAGGAGTCTCTTGTAGGTTGTATCTTGCAGAAAATAGATGGGAGTTGGAGCTTCCTTGCAAGTTGTAGCTTGCAGAATTGAGGTAGTAGCCTCATGTAGGTTGGAGCCTACAGAAAATCAGTGGTGAGAGGGAGTTGGAGCTTTCCTTTGCATCACAAAAATAAGAAGATGTGGTTTTCTCCCTTATGGGTTTCCACTTATATATGTTGTCTATGTGCATTATGTGTATGTGTTGATATGGTGCATCTAATATGCTTAATACGTGTTGCTCATATATTAAGATTGTTGTTACATTATGTAATAAGTTGATCATGAAATGAAGGTGTAAATAAGTTTAAAGGAAAGTTTTAAAAGTCCATGAATGTGTTAAACTGATTCACCCCCCCCTCTCAGTTTAACTAAGGGTTCAACACACACTCAAAATTTGAATAAAATCGTAGTGAGATAAGTTGAAAATACAAGTTGAAAAATAAGTTTTTTTTATTTTTATATTTTTTTAATATTTTTACTTTTTAACTCCAAAAATGGTGAATCATCCCCCATGGTTGAAATCATCATCTTGAATCTTATTGGTTCTTGTAAAGTTGATTTTGGTTGTACAATTTTTTTTTAGGCCCATTTTAGACCTCAAAATTTCTCTGATGGATCCTACAAAGGAGAGGTTTTCGTGATTGGAACAACAAGTCACCAATATAAATCACAATTTAAATCTCCTCATGGCAGCCCTGAGTAATAATATTGGGATATTTGGAGAAGATGGGGGTTCACATGAAAATGAAAAATCAAAAGGGAGATCAGTATGTCAGGAATAAATGGAGAAGCAACTGAAGAAAGAACCTAGAAAAGATCAACTAAGCTCAAATGTTGTGAATCAATCTGTTACACTGGAATTTTTCACTATCCCTGTAATCCCTATTCCTTGATCTTGGAGGACCCATACAATGACCCTTGTGTGCTTTCCAAGCATGGAATACATACCCTGAACCACACTTTGTCTGCCAATTCATCTCCCTTAACAAATTTTGTGGAGGTCCCTATAAAATCTTAGTTTTCAAGGTTGACGCTTTGTCTCAGTGTCTGACCCGCGCCGATAGCAGATATTTACACTGAGACCCATGCCGATCAGCGCTCTATCGTAGTGTCCGACCCATGTTGATCCTCTTTTGGAAATTTTTTTAAAAATAGAAACAAAGTTTCCACAACTAGAAGCTTCGCGAAGCGAAGAGCTGGAAGTTTGTTTTGAGGATATGGTCGAGGAATTCCCCTTTGGGCTTCTTGTTCCCATAAAATAGGAACTACTCCAAAGGATAAGCTTCTTTCCCATTATTTGAGGGCCCATGTCCTCCTCCTCCATTTTTATATAAGGAGACCGCCTTCACCTCTGCTGTTTTAGTTAGCTAATTAGAAGAAGAAATAATAGAGATAAGAAGAATTATAGCTTCACGAGAATAGAGCAGAGTGTGATTGTTTTTCTGTGTTAGGAACATAGTGAGATCTTAGACCTTTATGTATGAGGGTGTTGTAAACATTCTTGGATACGGACCTACCGAAGGAGGGCCTCAACATCAAGGCTTGGTTTTCAACTCCCCTTGTCTTTATCATAATAAAATGCAACTGACGTTTATCTTCCACTCTTGTTTACATTTATAATTAAATTTCTATCATTCCTTGATCAGTTAGATAGGTTGTAATTGTTTTATGTTTGTCGTGATTTTACACTTTTTGCGGTGTCTTGACTCTTTGTACAAGAAATTGAACGTTGATAACAATGTGTATCGAGCTTGAGAAGAATGACGCATCAATAAGCTTCAACAAAAGATGACAACATAGCATCAAAACAAGGTAGGACATCTTCCTTACTCTAGCTTTCATTTACAATCTAGGAAGGTGGATGTTAGTATGTTCCTGTAGTTGCTAGACCCACCCTAGGTCTAGAGGGATCGCCTCTGTCTGCAGAGGGGATTTTCCTGCTCAACATAATCACAACCCTTTTTCAAATGGAAGAAAAAGTTGACATCAAGATGTACCATGCCGAGATTGATGGTTTGAATTTGAATCACTGGCTAAAACAACTAGAAGTGTATTCTAGTGTCCATGAAATAGAGGAAGAACAAAATATTTCATTTGTGCAGTTGAAATTAGAGGGTTATGCTCTAGCTTGGTGGGAGAGCTACATAGAGACCTCAAGGTTAGAGGGAGAGCATTTAGTGACTAAGTGGGAGGAATTAAAAACCTCATTAAGTCACAATTTTACCCTATTGGATACGTAAAGGACAATTTGGTATGGTGGCACTACTTTAGGCCAAAATTTGGGGAAAAGCGTGCACTGGAGTACACCACAAAGTTAAAAAATATGGCCATAATGTTGGGTATCTCCCAAAATAACCTAGATGTATTCCTCAAGTATTTTAGGTCTCTACATCACCATCTATGAGAGTAAGTGATGTTTTTCAAGCCCAAATCAGTGGACAAGGCTTGTGTGCAGGCACAATAGAACATAGCCTGAAGATAGTGTAATCAAGTGGATTGAAGAAGAATGAGCAACAAGACACTTCTAGGGAGGGGGAGAAGAAGCAGAAAGAGGGAAATATAAAAATACAACAACCATAAAATACCAGTGAAAATATCCTAGAAATAAATACAACATTGACGACCATAAAGAGGAGAAGCGTTGGAAGTTGCATCCAGAGATAACCCTAAAGAACAAAAAGAAAGACAATAAGAAGAAGAATCTCATGGCCACTGATTCATTAAACCAAGTTGAAAGAAAATCAAATATGGATGAGAATATTATTTGTAAATCAATGCAAAATGAGGTGAATCTGAGTAGATTTCAACATCATAAACATAAATTTATTACCAAACTCTTCCATATAAAGATATAGGTCAAGAAGACAAATTTTGATGCTCTTTTTGACTCAGGATTGCAAGTGGATCTGACTGTGATAGAGCTAGTCAAGAAGTTGGCACTAGAAGTTTATGATCATCCAAAACCATATCCACTAGGATTGGTAAATAAGGATGCAGAGTTGAAGGTAACAAAAAAACGAAAAATTGTATTTGCCATCAATGTTTATTTTATTGATGAAGTAGAACTAGATGTGGTTCCCTTGATGTATGTGGAGTCGTGTTTGGGAACCCATACATGTACATATGAGATGCAATGTTCATGTGGATATCCAACCAGTATCGACTCATCAAGGATGTAAAATCATTCACCAATGATGCACACAAAGGTAAGTCTAAAATTTCACTGGAAAGTTCCAACCAAGCCAAGGAATTGATCAATTCCAACAAGAAGTATGTTTTATTGTTTTTAAGAGAAAATTAGGCTGTAAAGAGTCAGTAAGATGCAAGTCATCCTTGGATGGGTGTACTAAGAAACATAAACAAAAAATGAAAGAGTTGATACACACATACAAGGATGTGTTCCAAGAGCCTAAAGGGTTACCACCTAAAAGGGAAGTGGAGCATGAGATCTATCTATCATCGGACTCCCCATTGGAAAAAATGGGTTGTACGAGAAATTTGTTATAGAAGCAAGTGAGGTGAAGAAATAGTTGCAGAATTAGCTAGAAAAGGGTTTCATTCGACGAAGTACATCACCATGTGGCTCACCCATCAATAGTGTGCCAAAGAAAGATGAGACTTGGTGTATGTGTATATATTACCAGGTGTTGAACAAAATCACACTCAAGAACAAGTACCCTCTACCCTGGATAGATGATATCTTGGATCAGCCACAATAAAAAAAATACTTTACCAAGCTGGACTTAAAGTTGGATATCACCAAGTTCGAGTCAAAGAAGAAGATACCTAGAAGATCTCCTTCAAAACTAGGCAAGGTTTGTACGAGTGTTTAGTCACTCCATTTTTCCTATGTAATTCACCAAGTACATTTATGAGGATAATGAATGATGTATTTCACCCTTTTATATATTCATTTGCTATTTTCTATTTGGATGATATATTGGTATACAATTTTGTCTCGAAGGAGAACATCTCACATTTGACATAGGTGATAGAGACATTAAAGAAGCACCAACTACTAGCAAATCTCAAGAAGTGTGAGATTTCAAAATAGCTTTTGGTGTATTTAAGGTATGTGGCAGGTGGAGGAGAATTGAATATATATCATGCCAAGATGGAAGCCATCATGAAATGGTCGATGCCTACTAATGTTTCTGAGGTTAGGAGTTTCATTGGGGAAACAAAGTAATTGAGGAAATTCATAGCCTCATTTTTAGCAGTAGCCGCACCGATCCATGCCATAACATCAAGTAGCAAGAGTTTTCAGTGGGGAAAGTGTCAACAAAAGGATTTCAAGGAGCTAAAGAAGAAAATTGGTCAAACACCAGTTCTGGCATTACTGAAATTGTAATATCCTTTTGAAGTTAAGATAAATGTGAGAGGGTATGCTATGGGGGAGGTCTTGATTCATGGAAGAAGGCTTGTATGCCACCATTCTGAAGTATTTCATGGAAGAAGGCTTGTATGCCACCATTCTTGATTCATGGAAGAAGGCTTGGTTCTTAATTACCCTACATATGACAAGGAGTTATATGCCTCGGTGCAAACTATCAAGAAGTGGAAGAATTATTTGATGGGAAAGAAGACAATAATCCACACATATCACCAGCCACTAAAATACTTATAGGCCCAGAGTAAGCTATAACATGCCATAAATTACAAGTGGATGGGGTTTCTACAACAATTTCATTTGGTGACCAAGTAAAAGAAGGGAAACACAAACAAGTTGGATAATATGCTCTCAAGGCCACCCCACATCAAATATAACAACTTTGGGAACTATTATGGAAATGGATCCATTCACCCAAGATACATACATAGAGTCATATTCATAGGGTGAGGACTTCAAATAGGTGTTTAAATAGTTGCAGATTCATAGTGATGTGCATGATTATGACAACACAATTTACTACCATATTCAAGATGGGTTACTCTACAAGTTGGATAAGCTATGTATTCATAATGGTGAGCAATTACAGCTGATTAGAGAGGCTCACACCTCCAAGGTTGCAGGGCACATTGGTGTAGGAATATCATGGCTAACTTGTAGAGGTATTTGTATTGGCCCAAGATACAAGAACAAGTAGCTAGGTTCATAAGGGAGTGCATGCTTTAATGTACCATCAAGCCTAAAAACACTGAATACGATCTATTCCATCCCTTAACTGTACCCACTCGTCCTTGGGAAAGCATCTCCATGGACTTTGTGGGAGGTTTACGAACAACCAAGAAGGGAGATGACTACCAATTTGTGGTAGTTGATAGGTCCAAAAGGATGTGTGTACAAATTCCCTGTAAAAATACCATCAGTGGACAAGAAGCAATAAAAATTTTCTTTTGAAAGGTTTGGGTGCACTTTGGGATACCAAGAAACATCGATTCAAATAGGTATACAAGAATTCTCAGTGCATTCTCAACTACATTATGGGAGAATATGAACATGAAGTTGAATAGATCTACAACATTCCATCCACAAACAGATGGGAAGATAGAAGTAGTCAAAAGTACTTTGGTGCAACTTCTAAGGGGATACAAGAAGAAGCATTTGTAGATATGGGATGAAAATATGGTATATATACATCATTCTTACAACAGAGAAGTTTGCACTTCTATAGGAAAGTCCCCATTTGAAACCTATTTTATATATTTATCACCTTCAGCTTTGGACATCACATATGGAAAACAATGATGAGTGAGGGAATATTTTACAAGAGAGGCCATGAGGGCTAAATTTTTTATAGAGAAGATCAAACAAATACATATACACGTACAACAGACATTATAGAAGTCGCAAAATAAATATAAGGCCAGGCATGATCAACATTGAACAAAGAAATCATTCATGTTGTTAGAGGGAGTATGGCTACAATTGAACAAGGAAAGGCTACAGTGGCTTGGTAATAAAATCAAGGCTCTGAGGTATGGTCCCTTCAAGGTATTGGAAAAGGTGCATGATAATGCCTATCAACTCAGTTTACTACCATATATTTGAATTTACTCTGTTGTGAATGTAGATAATTTGGAACTCTATGAGCCTTCCATGCTAGAGGAGGAAGAAGGACATGTCCTACATTATGTGGAAGATTTGACACCAGATGCTCAGAAAAATTTAACAGACGATACAATTTTGAAAAAGAGGTTTAGAACTACAAGATAAAGGCAACATGACCTTTGAAAGATTGGGTTGAAAGGATAATTCCATGCAAATCTAAATGGTACACCTGAGAGAAGGTAGAGGAAAAATTTCCTCACCTCATCTAGTAGAATCTTTTGGTCTAGATTAGATCATTATGTTATTTTTCTTCCATCTAAATGCTTTCAGAGTGGAAAAAGTGGAGGAACCATCTAACAAAATCATTTTTACTAGCAGGGCCCAGTTTGGCAAAATAAGGTTTGAAACCTTTCGGGAGCATTTTGAGGCATGAAATGAAATTTTGGGGAGGGGTTGGGGGGGAGGGGGGTAAATTTTTTTTATTTTAGCATCACACATTTTTTCCTATTCTAAACGTAGAGACCTATCCAATGATGCAAGAATCACGTCAATCAAAATTTGTATGCAAAAGTTATGCCACTCAGAAGTTGACCTTCCTATTTTCACCAACATAATTTGTGTATTGTGGTAGCCCATGAGCCACAGACCATACTTCTTTGTAATCACAGTCGTATTTCCATTCAGAGAAAGAGGGAAAGTGGCCTCACCTTCCAACTGAGTTTTTCTCATGAAAGGGTTTCCTAGAGCATATCTTGTGTCAAATGTATGTGTGAGCTTTTATTTCATTATTTTCTATTTTCTGCAAAATTTTAAACTAGCATGCATGCACTATTATCAGTAAATATACATATTTGGAAATCAACTAAAATTGTAATAGTGTAAAATTCTAATATTTTAAATATAATTTTATCATGTGTTGTGGAAAACTGTCCAATGGAATATCTACGACCGTTCACTGATCACAAAGGCATCATATTTGTCAAACCAAATTTGAATATAGGACTATTTAGAGAATTGGATGGAGAGAAAGAAACACAATTCTTACCTAAAAGAAGCTCTTCAATCTCCTATAGTCCAGAGGGTTGAGCATGTATATTTGAAAGCTTGGAGGGATTACTAATAATAGATTTAGAAAGGTCATATTTTTCCCTATGACTTGTGGAAGATTCTTATAGTTTAGGGAGCTCGGTTATGAGCCTTATGCTACTTTCTATCCCATTTCTATATTTTCAAGTTATGAATATAAAATGTAGAAAATCATATGTATGACATTTACCACATCTAAATGAAACCTTTATAATCCACCTACTACATGAAAATGGTGTTTCCATCCCTAATAGTAATTTTGTCGATTGTCACTTTTGAGAAATTGAGACACACTAAAATCCAAGCCATTATGTTTATTAAAAAAAACTAACAAATATCCAATTTATTTGTATACAACCAACCAAATCAAAATAACCTCCGATCAAATATCACTTCAAAATCAACCTTCCATTTAAAAAATAAACAAAAACAAACCCGATATATGATACCAAAACTAAAGAATTTTAATAACATCCTCGCGAGTGTGCATGATGCATACCATCCAAACCCAAACCAAAATCATGCATTTTGGTGAATAAGTTTAAATGTGGCCAGTCATCCATTTTTTTGAAACAAAAACAAACCGGACCCATGCTACCAAAACTAAAGAATTTTAACAAAATCCTCGCGAGTGTGCATGGTGCATAACATCCGACCCTTAATGCACGTCCTATGTGTCTGGGAATGCTCCATAATAGCTTTGGTCAAAGGCGCAACGGTCAAAGATGACGATTATACGTGCTGCCCACCGCTCATCAGTTCCGAGGTGAGTAGATTCCTTGACAATGATTTCTTGAAATTAGGGTTTGAAAGAATATCTTGAAAGAATATTAGGGTTTGATTTCCATTTGCTGAGGGTACTGTAGGATGGGAGATTGGTGAACATGTAAAGATTCGTCTGATCCATGGAGCTACTCTTTAGTACCCTTAGTACCCAGCCAACTTATTTAATAGTTTCGTGAATGAAAGATTTGGATGATATATGCAGGTTTGCATACGGAAAATTTTATTTTTTTCCACGTGTAAATGATCAACAAAGGATGTTGGTGAGCCCAGATCTGATGACCCATTAGCGGATTGTCTCAATAATCGATGATTTCCTCTTCCATAGTCCACATCTGTCCAATCCAAAGCGGATGCGTAGTCAGTAAATCTAGGACGAGCCTATCTCCACGTTGCACTAACTCCTGAGCATCCCTCCTGATCTACGGAAGACGTCGAGCTGACTGCGGAAACCATGATCCTCCTACCCCACTGAAACCTTAATCGTCATTTAAGAATTGTCTTCAATCTTTCTCCTTGGTAAAGCCATTCTTAATTCTATTGCCCATTTCGAGAATATTGGGATGAGAGTGACTTTATTTATTTATTTTTTCTGGGACCTCACTTCAATGTGAATGGATTTAAAATCGTATGAAATTAAGAGATTAGTAAAAATGGGCAATATTTTAGGGGTAATTTTTAATAATTTTGTTTTTTTTTAATTGTGATTATTAATTTTTTTAGAATAAGATTTTTAAAATTTTAATTTAATTATCAATAATAATAATTAGATGGATAGTATAAATTTAACTTCCATAAACTATTTTAAAACTAGTACAACTACATTTATATTAATAAAATGTGATTGATAAAAGCTAATAGGTTAATATCAACTACATTTATTATTATTTATTATATATAAACATTAATAATTAATAATAATTAATAATTAATAATTTTTATAATTATAATAATAATTAATAATAAAATGAAAGTTTGGGGTTGCAAGATATCCAGAGAGTCATGGAGGAAGATTGAGATGATTCAAAAGCAATTCATAACCTACAACTTTAAGATCAAGGGAAATACTCCATATCCTATCCTCTTAATCGAATATGGTTTGTCCCCCATTGAAAGTACGACTATGTTTAGATATATGACGTATAAGAAGAAGCTTGAAAACATGGAATAAAAAAGGATCCCTAAAATTGCTTCTAATTGTAATCAAAACTCTCACCTTCGCCTCAAGCGCGGGTGGCATAAGGATGCCCAGTCTTGGCTCAACCATTGGGGAATTAAGGGGGATCTCAGTAGATAATATCAAAGATACTATTACCTCTGAGTTTAAAGACAAGTTGTGGGAGGATCAAGAGTTGGAGGGTAAAAGGAAGCTAAGATACTATAAGTGTAACAACTCCACTTACCACAATTTGTTTTTTCTATTTATAGTATAACTGCTTAATTTGTGGTCCACTAATCTATATTCATCACTATTTAACGATTTTAGTTATTATTTCTTCCTCCATATTTCGTCATTTTTAGATGAATCCCTTTTTTATACTTTTTGCACTTTATGAATCCAAGGTCATATATTTATTTAACCACTTCTACTAAACCTCATTATATATTATCACTGCTTCATTTTATTATCATTTTCATAATCTAAGTTAGGTCCATCTTACCCTCTTTATAACCTTAATTATGAATTAATATTGTAATAGTATTTCCTCACTATTACTCTTATTCTACCTTAATTCTCTTATAATATTTTACTCTCATGTATTCATTTATTACCATAATTATTTCATAATTCTAGAGGAATTTCTAATCTATACAAAGGAGTTCTTCTCCTTATCCTAATAGACTCTACCCTTAATAGAATATTAGTTGTTACCCTTTCGTAACATTAGTTTACATTCTATGTAAAATAATTTGAACTTCAATTATCCATAGTTAGGAATACAACGTAAAGGTGTATGAGTTCCATCTCTGGTGTACATAGTTCAATATTATTTTAATCAACAACTATGGTTAATGGGCTTAATAGTCGAGTTATAATTTATGATTACGTTTGGATTTGGTGACTCAATGCCTATCCACTTCCCATTTAATGATATTTCTGTCATGTATTAATGTTTGAGGAAATCGTATACAGGAATTTTTGTTTGAAATTTACGTTTCGTATTTCGTACTAAGGATTGAGTTTATGACTTCAGGATTTCCCAAATGACAGTATGTTGTTCTTTTATTACCATCGCATGCCTCCTTGTGCTTCCCTCCTGAGATGTAAAACACATGGACAACTTGGATCATTTCATATTTTATGACTGATTTTACGATAACCCAACCCTAATTTTCTTTGTCATTTTTCATTTTGTAATTTCTGTCTTCGGCTCTGCAACTCGGTTTGCTCCACGCAGCATGGCTTTGCACACTAAGTTTACGTATATCTAATAGAGGAACAAAGGCAACTCTGCCACGATACCTCTTATTTCCTTCATGAGACTCTTATCTCTCGTAAAGGTAAACGTACTTTTCATTCAAGTTACAAAACACCATTTTGTTGTTGGGTTTCAAACCGTCATTCCTTTAAACTTTATGTTTTTGTTATTTCGTTTTTTTATTTACATTCCTCTGTTATTAACATATTTGGGATTTCTTGCAAAGTTGATGGAGTCCAATTTGGGGTCTTTTTCCATTGGTTGCCAACGTTCTCTAGGTAAGAAGATTTCGATTCTACAATCATTCTAGACCCAATTTTTCCTTGCGTATTTGGTTTACGCATCCCAATCTATTCCGTCGTTTTAGAAATTCCATGGCAGATATTTCTTTTAGTAGGGTTTTGGTCTTTGAGAACAAAATTTCCTTATATTTGCACTTGAATCGTATCTGTTACTTGGATAATTCTTTACACTTACACCTTTTTGGTTTTTCTATTCTTCGTTAAATTTTTTTCTACCCAATACTTCTCTGCGCTTCTGGTTAATACGCATGGTATTCATTTTTAATAAAAGGAAAAGATTCTGAGTTGCAGAGTGTATAAATATACTATTTGTTATTTCTTGGTTTCGGATTTCATTTCCGGCAATTTGAGTTTTGCGTTTTAATGGTCCTCATCCGTTGAGAATTCCATATGTAATTTTTTTTAACTTTTTGATTTAACTCCTCGCTGTTTGTAATATAAAATTTGTATGAAATTCATATTGATGTCCTTAAATTCCTTTTGAAATTCTGAGAACGCATACTGGATTTATTTTGTAACTTATTTACTGCTACATGTATGAATTGTTATCTTGTTTCCAAGGTATTCGATCTGAGACCAATTTAGAATTAAATTTCATAATACACCATTGTATTAAAATTATCCTGAAATTTAATTGTATTCTATATGAAGTATGAACGAATCAGTAATTTATCCTCACTCTTTTTACGTTTATCAATCTTCACTTTTGAAATACATTTATTTAAAAATGTTCTAGTATTCTTCTTGACTATGCATAAATGGAAACCCTCGTTTTTCCATACAACTATGAAAAGAATGAGACTGAAGATTAATTTACATGGTTTCATATAGAGAGGTAATTTTTATGATTCTGTCTTTAATTGCAGAGGTCTATTTATAAAATCTAAATCATGACTTATGCATGTATCTTCTATTTATTCTCCATTTCTACAATTGCCTTCATAGTTACTGAGAATTATTGAGAATAAATTTTGCAAAATATATTCTAGTTCTTTCTTCAGGAATTACTTATTATTTTATTACATTCCCTCGATTAATAAAATGATTTATGGTACATGAATTCTTCTTCCTGTTTTGAGACAGTCATGGATTCTCATTAAATACTTACTCTGCCATAATATAGGTAAATTCTTTTTTATTATTTCAATATTGGTATTCATTTACAGTATGTTTATCTGTATCCTTCTATCTTTTTAATTTAATTTATTTTCCTGTTTGTATACAAAAAGGATTTCAGAAATTTCTGTTAACTCATAAGGTAATTTTATGTTGAAATTTTAGTTGTTCCTTTCTCAGATTTAATGTAATTAATTTAATTATCCTACTAATTAAATTCTAACCTTTTTCACATGGGTTTGTTGTACAGGTATTGCACTTTTCACAATTTACTTCTTGTCAATCTATGCATTCTTCTCACAAGCCTTACTCCTTTTATGTGCACGTTGGTCGATAACATGTTAGAATTCAATCCACTGAATTCAAGGATATTATTCCTGTATTATTTTTGTATTTAATATCCAGAGCATTTTACTTTAGTCAATGTACTTATGATAGTGTATAATGATATATTTGATCATTTTTACTATCAACTTTGTTCTTATTATGATGATAAGAATTCTTCTTTATAATAAGTTTGCATATATGTTTTTCCACTTATTTATAGTAATTCAAATGGCTATTATTTTTAACCATGAAATCTACTTATAGTTATTGTAATATCTTCTAGTACTTCAACATATATATATATATATATATATATATATATATATATATATAATAATTAATTTCTTATTTGTCCATAAGAATGAATAGATATATGCAATGTTTGTATTTGAAGTACAATAGAGATATTTAGACTTTATTTGTACAATCGTTTGTCTCTCTCTATACCTAGATTTCTATTTCATTTTTATTTACAAAATAATTAGGTTAAGTATTTATTTTAACATATTTTCTACCTCATATGATGTAATTTTTGAATTTAACATATAAATTCTTACAACCTAACAACAAATTTAAACCCTCCTAATTGGGTTTAGACCTTCTGTTTGTTGGTTTACTAATCTAAATTGTCTATGTAACTATACAGAACTAAACTATATTCACTATAGTTGTGTTTTGTTAAATACATCAGACTCTATAATTTAAACTAATAAAATTCCATTATACTAATTAAAACTCATAAATGATAGTTTCCCGCTTATCTTTCTACATAATCCATCATTTCTCTAAACTATCATTCTAATCATAAAAATAGAATAATAATCCAGAATTAAATTAATTCTGCATACCACTTATGGTAAGACTATTTTCCACCCAACCTTGAGCTTTATCTCCACAACTCCCCCTGAGCAGAGACCAATTCCTTCAAAGTGTAGACAACCTCTTGTCTACTCAGGAATGTCTTATTTAAGCCTTCTTTCCCTTCAGTATGTTTCCATAACTGCGTCCAGTTAATCAAGGTGTTGTTTTCCTTTTTCCCTAGGCTTTCCTTTTATTTTTTCCACAAAAATACTTTAAAACTAGCTTTTTCCTCTTTCTAGTTTTATTCCACCGGTTCTCAATAACTTTCCACTTTACTAAGGTATTTTTTAAATTTTTTTATCTCCAATCTAATATTCAATTTTTATTTTATTTTCTCCAATGATTTTTGGAGAATATGGGAAAGTCTTTGTAATCTTATCCACCCTCATGGACTTGAAATCCTGGTCTCCATTTATACTCTAGTCTTTGCACAATAATTAAATTTCCACTTTTATTCAATTTAAAATAATAAAATATGTCCACAATAATTGTTTTCCTTTGGGTCCATTTGACCTTTAGGATTTTTCAACTGTCTAATAAAAGTAGTAAAAATAGGGATATTACATATTCCCCCTCTAAAAAAAGACACCGTATTCGGTGTTGCAAAATATGACTTCACTTTTCAAACAATGATGGATATTTTTCCTTCGTATCTTCTTCTCGCTCCCAAGTAGCTTCTTTGGGTGCAAAGTGTTTCCACTGAACTTTCACCCTGAATACCATCCTATTATGGAGCTCAATTTCTTCCCATGCTAGGATATGTAGTGGCTCTGGAAGAAATTCCCCTTCTGGTTCCACCTATATCACATTCCAATCAATTACATGAGTAGGATCATATATATAATTTTTTTAGTAATGAAACATGAAAAACATTGTGAACCTTAATGTGACTAGGTAAAGCCAATTTATAAGCTAATGGTCCCACTCTTTATATCACTTCAAATGGTCCACAATAGCGTGGTGCTAATTTAGCACAGCTACTTGTATATAAAGTACTTTTTTTGGATTAATCCTTAGGTAAATATGATCTCCTACTTTGAATTCTCTATGAATTCTCTTTTTACCTGCATAATTCTTTTTCCTATCTTGTGTTGTCTTAATGTTTTGCTGAATTGTTTTCACTGTTCTTTCCATTTCTTGTAATGCATCTGGTCCAAGAATTAACTTATCCTCTAGTTGACTCCAACTAAGAGGTGTGTGGCACTTTCTTCCATAGAATGCTTCAAAATGACTCATTTTTTTTTAGGCCTGATAACTATTATTATATGAAAATTCTACCAGATGCAGAAATTCTTCCTACCTTGTAGGCTTGTCCATAACATACATTCTCAACATGTCTTTTAAAATCTGATTTTTTCTTTTAGTTTTTCCATCTGTTTAGGGATTTCATGCGGTACTAAAGTACAATTTGGTACCCATTCCTCCAAAAAGGGTCTTCCAAAAAGCTGAAGTAAACTTTGCATCTCTGTCTGATATAATCATTTTGGGAATACCATGTAACTTTACAATCTCCTTCATAAATACATTAGCTACTTGAGTTGTACCCAAAAGTAGATTGTACTGGTAAGAAGTGTGCAGTTTTGATCAATATGTATACAAATACCATTATAGAATCATGTTGGTATTTAGTTCTTGGAAAACCAGTTATAAAATATATGGAAACTATTTCCTAATTCCATTCTAGGATAGGTAAAGGATTCAATAATCCTGTTAGATGTTGATGCTCCACTTTTACCTGTTGACATTCCAAAAATCTAGCTAAATAATTAGCCACATATTTTTTCATACCTGGCCAAAACATACTCTTCCTCAATGCTGAAATCAAGTTTTGATAACCAGGGTGTCTTGCATAGGGTCGTTTATGATACTCATCTAAAATTTCACGTTTTAATGAGCTCACATTGGGAATGCACAATATGTTTTTATAACAAATCAATCCTTTTTGATTTTGAGTATATCCCAATATCTCAGTATTATGCAATTTTTGTTGAATTTTTTCATAGTTTGAATCTTGACTCATTACTTCTTGTATCAATCCTTCAATGTCAACATTCTCACTACTCCCAACATTATTCAAATTTTGATGAGAATTCCTACTCAAAGCATTCGCAATATCATTTTCCTTTCCTTTAATATGTTTGATTTCTATGTCAAACTCACTAAGGAAAGACAACCACCTAGCTTGTCTAGCATTTAAATCAGGTTGTGTGAAAAAGTATTTCAAACTTATATGATTTATCATCAATAAAAACTTCTTTCCTAATGGATAATGTCTCCACATCTTCAAAGCATGTATTACAATAGCTAACTGTAAGTCATACACAATGTAATTATGTTCATGTTTCTTTAATTTTCTAGACTCGTATACTATGAATGAGTTTTCTTGTAATAAATCCCTCTAAATCCTTCTGCACAAGCATCGGTACATACTAAAAATTCTTTGTTTGGATCATCAATCTTAAAAATAGGAGCAGTTTTTAGTTTAATTTTTAACTGTTCAAAGCTATGTTGACATTTTTCTATCTATTGAAACTTCACTCCTTTCTTCTGTAGGGAGGTAATAGGATATGCTAAGGCTAAAAATCCTTCTACAAATCTCCTGTAGCATCTTGCAATTCCCATGAATGATCTTATGGCTGGACCATAAGTAGTAACAAGCCAATCTAGGATATCTTATGTCTTTTTTGGGTCTACTGCCAATCCTTTTTCTGAAATTACATGATCCAAATACTGAATTTTATCTTTATAAAATTCACATTTGCTTAGTTTGGCATATAAATTATGTCATCTAAGTGTTTGTAAGACAATTATGAGATTTTCTTTATGTTCCACTTCATTCTTAGAATATACTAGAATGTCATCAATAAACACCAGAACAAATTTGTCTAGATACTTACTTAAGAAAATGTTCATTAGACACATGAATGTAGCAGGTGCATTAGTCAACCCAAAAGGTAGAACTACAAACTCATAGTATCTATATCTAGTTCTGAATGCAATCTTATTTATGTCTTCATCCTTAATTATTAATTGATTATAGCATGTCCTTAAATCAATATTTGAAAATATGGTGGCTTCTCTCACTTGATCAAATAAATCATCTATTCTGGGTAGAGGATATATATTATTTATAGTCAGCTTATTCAGTTGTATGTAGTCTATACACATTCTGAATGTGCCGTATTTATTTTTAACAAACAATACAGGTGCTCCCCATGGAGACACACTTGGCCGGATATAACCTCAGTCCAGCAACTCTTGTAGTTGTAGTTTTAATTCTAACAACTCTAGGGTACTCATTCTGTATGGTGATCTAGAGACAGGTGTAGCTCTAGGTATTAATTCAATTGAAAAATCAGTTTCTCTTTTAGGGGGCGGTTGAGGAATTTCATCTAGAAACACATCTTTGAATTCTTTGATTACTGGTAAATTTTATATAGCTTCTTTTTCAGTTTGCTGTCCCAATTCCTCCACTTGCACAACATATACTTGACAGTATTTCCTTGCTATCCTTTTTAACTGTAGTCTTGGAATCTTTCTGATTGATAGGGGTCTTGGTTTTCCTTTTAATATCACTAGTTTTTCCTCATCATCTATACAATGAACTATTTTATCTAAGCAATTGACTATTGCTTTCTGTATTTCTAACTAGTCCATTCCCACTAACACATTATAGGACCCTAAATGTGAAATATTTAAGTTCAGTTCAGTTTTATACCCATTTAAATCTACGACAATCTTGGGTAATTTATGGGTCACTTTTATTTTTGTTCCAGTAGCTAATTGAACTAACCATGCTTACTAAAATTTTTCTGATCTTAATTTGCAATTTTCCACCATTTGAGGACTTATATAACTTAAAATTTCTCTTGGATATATAAAAAAAAAAAAGGTTGTTCATCAATCATACCTTCAATTTCGAACATGGTTGATTGATTTTCAACTTGGCAATCTTCTAGGGCAACACTTATTCTTGGAATGTTTCTAGCAACATCATTTACAGTAGTTACCTCTTGAATATTTTGAATTGTTTGATGAGGACAGTCCCGTAACAGATGAGGTTCTCCACAACCCTAACACTTTAATGCTTCCTTCATTTTTACAGTGCCGTATTTATTGTTTTTTACATCCATCTGTTTAGATCCAGTTTGTGATTGGGCTGGTTGATTTTCTCCAGTTTTTGTTAAACTTCTTCCTTTGATGATTTTTCCCAAATTTTTTCAAGTATGCTAGAGTTTTACTTTTTTCCCACTACAGTCACTTTTCCCTTTTTCTTTGTTTTTCCAATTTTTTAGCTGATCGTTTCTGCCTTTGAACCACTGATAACACAAAATTTCTTTGCCCACAGTTTCATCCATTGTCTTTTGATTACCAAATTCTATTATTTCCTTGTAGATAGTAGATAGGCAGTTTAAAAATCGTTGTACCTTAGCCTTCTCTTCTCTAATATAAGGTACATAATGAAGCAGATTTGTGAATTTGGTAACAAAATCATCTATTGTGGGTTGTCCCAATCTTAGCTCATGAAAATCTTTGGCCTTATCATCATAGTATATTTCATTCAGATATCTAGATTTAAATTTAGTTTGGAAATCTTCCCAAGAAACATTTTTCTTATCTAGAACATATACCATTTTGGTTTCTTCTCACGACAATGTAGTCTTACCCTGTAATTGGTAAATAGCCAATCTAGCTTTCAGGTTACTTCCATATTCATAAACCTGAAACTATTTCACCATGTTTAGAAGCCAAGCTTCTGCATCTTCCTCCATTTCACCATCATAAGTGTGAGGTTTAATTTTTAAGAATTATCCTTGCAATTCCTTTTTCTTTTTGGACTGCTGTCCAGAGGCTTCACCTTCCTCAGATATTTCTGAGTTGGTTTCAGTTTCCTTTCTCTTTTTTTCCAGATTATTCACCTTCGTGACTAGACCTGGAGGTTAATTCTTTGATCAAACTTTCTTTCTCTTTGTTGGCTTGCAACAATATTTCATTACTGGTTCTCAGCTGAATAATTTCTTGTTGCATTTACCGTAACATAGCCAACAACAGAGCATTTTGATATGGTGGATTTTCTGCACCACCCGGATCTACATACAACTCTTCCCCTTTGTTCATAATTTTAGCTCTACTTTTTTGCATTAATTCACTGTACATAGAAATTAAATTAGCGTAAATTTTTTCAGGAAAAAAATAAAAAATTATAGCAGCATAATTCTTGGATTTTTAATTTCTGGTGTGAGGACACATATAGGCCTAGTGTTTCAACATGGGCTCTCACACCATTTGTAACAACTCCACTTACTGCAATTTTTTTCTATTTATAGTATAAGTACATAATTTGTGGTCCACTAATTTCTATCTTCATCACTATTTGACGACATATGTTATTATTCCTTCCTCTATATTTCGTCATTTTTAGATGAATATCTTTTTTATACTTTTTGTACTTTATGATTCCAAGGTCATATATTTATTGAACCACTTCTACTTGACCTGATTCTATATTATCACTACTTCATGTTATTATCATTTTCATAATCTAAGTTAGGTCCATCTTACCCTCTTTATAGCCTTAATTATGAATTAATATTGTAATAGTATTTCCTCACTATTACACTTATTCTACCTTAATTGTCTTATAATATTTTACTCTCATGTATTCATTTATTACCATACTTATTTCATAATTCTAGAGGGATTTCTAATCTATACAAAGGAGTTCTTCTCTTTATCCTAATAGACTCTACCCTTAATAGAATATTAGTTGCTACCCTCTCATAACATTAGTTTATATTCTATGAGAAATAATTCGAACTTCAATTATCCATAGTTAGGAATACAACGTAAATGTGTATGAGTTCAATCTCTGGTTTACATAGTTCAATATTATTTTAATCAACAAATATGTTTATTGGGCTTAATAATCGAGTTATACTTTATGATTACGTTTGGATTTGGTGACTCAACACCTATCCACTTCCCATTTAATGATATTTCTGTCACGTATTAATGTTTGAGGAAATCATATACAATAATTTTGGTTTGAAATTTATGTTTCGTATTTCGTATTGAGGATTGAGTTTATGACTTAGGGATTTCCCAATTGACAATATGCTATTATTTTATTACCATCACATGGCTCCTTGTGCTTCCCTCCTAAGATGTAAAACACATGGACGACTTGGATCATTTCGTATTTTATGATAACCCAACCCTAATTTTCTTTGTCATTTTTCATTTTGTAATTTCTGTACTCGACTCTGCAACTTGGTTTGCTCCATGAAGCCATGGATTTTCACACGAAGTTTACGTATGTATGATAGAGAAACAAAGGAAACTATGCTGTAATACCTCTTATTTCCTTCATGAGACTCTGTCTCCCGTAAAGGTAAGCGTATTTTTCATTTGAGTTACAAAACACCATTTCGTTGTTGGGTTTCGAACTATCATTCCTCTAAACTTTACGTTTTTGCGATTTCATTTTTTTATTTAGATTCCTCTATTATTAACATATTTGGGATTTCTTGCAGAGTTAATGGAGTCCAATTTGTGGTCTTTTTCCATTGTTTTCAACATTCTCCAGGTAAGAATATTTCGGTTCTGCAATCATTCTAGACCCAATTTTTCCTTGCATATTTGGTTTACGCATCCCAATCTATTCCGTTGTTTTAGAAATTTCATAGCAGAGATATCTTTGAGTAGGGTCTTTGGCCTTTGAGAACAATTTTTCTTATATTTGCACTTGAATTGTATCTGCTATTTGGATAATTATTTACACTTACTCCTTTTCGGTTTTTCTGTTCTTCGTTAAAATGTTTGCTACCCAATACTTCTCTACATTTCTGGTTAATACGTATGGTATTCATTTTTGATAAAGGAAAATATTTTGAGTTGCAAAGTTTATAAATCTACTATTTATTATTTCTCAGTTTCGGATTTCATTTCCAGTAATTCGAGTTCTGTGTTTTAATGGTCCTCAACTGTTGAGAATTCCATATGTAATTTTTCTTAACTTTTTGATTTAACTCCTCGTTGTTTGTAATATAAAACTTGTATGAAATTCGTATTGTTGTCCTTGAATTCCTTTTGAAATTTTGAGAACGCATACTGGATTTATTTTGTAACTTATTTAATGCTACATGTATGAATTTTTATCTCGTTTCTAGGGTATTTGATCTCAGAACAATTTAGAATTAAATTTCATAATACACCATTGTATTAAAATTATCCTGAAATTTAATTGTATTCTATATGAAGTATGAATGACTCAGTAATTTATCCTCACTCTTTTTACCTTTATCAATCTTCGCTTTTGAAGTACATTTATTTAAAAATGTTCTGGTTTTCTTCTTAACTATGCATAAATGGAAACCCTCTTTTTTCCATACAACTCCGAAAATAATGATACCGAAGATTAATTTACATGGTTTCATACAGAGATGTAATTTTTATGACTCTATCTTTAATTTCAGAAGTCTATTCATAAAATCTAAATCATGACTTATGCATGTATATTCTACTTATTCTCAATTTATATAATTGCCTTCATAGTTATTGAGAATTATTGAGAATACATTTTGTAAAAGGTATTCTAGTTCTTTCCTCAAAAAGTACTCATTATTTTATTACATTCCCTTGACTAATAAAATGATTTATGGTACAAGAATTCTTCTTCTTGTTTTGAGACAATCATGGATTCTCATTAAATACTTACTCTACCATAATATAGGTAAATTCATTTTTATTATTTCAATATTGGTATTCATTTAAAGTATGTTTATCTGTATCCTTCTATCTTTTTAATTTAATTTATTTTCTTGTTTGTACAAAGAAGGGATTTCGTAAATTTCCCTTAACTCATAAGGTAATTTTATGTTGAAATTTTAGTTGTTCCTTTCTCATATTTAATGTAATTAATTTAATTATCCTACTAATTAAATTCTAACCCTTTGTCATATGGGTTTGTTGTATAGGTATTGCACTTTTCAAAATTTACTTCTCATCAATTTGTGCATTCTTCTCACAAGCCTTGACAATTTCTTTTACGCCTTTTATGTACAGGTTGGTCGATAACATGCTAAAATTCAATCCACTGAATTCAAGGATAACTATTCCTGTATAATTTTTTTTGTAATTAATAGAAAGAACATTTGACTTCAGTCAATGTACTTTTGACAATGTATAATGATGTATTTTATCACTTTCTACTACCAAACTATGTTCTTATTATGAAGATAAGAATTCATCTTTATAAGAAGGTTGCATATATGTTTTTCCACTTATTTGTAGTAATTCAAATGACTATAAATTTCAAACATGAATTCTACTTACAGTTATTGTACTATCTTCTAGTACTTCAATATATATCTAATAATTAATTTCTTATTTGTCCATAAGAATGAATAGATATATGCAATGTTTGTATTTGAAGTACAATAGAGATATTTAGACTTTATTTGTACAATTGTTTGTCTCTCTCTATACCTAGATTTCAGTTTCATTTTGATTTACAGAATAATTAGGTTAAGTATTTCATTTAACATCTTTTCTACCTCATATGATGTAATTTTTGAATTTAACATATAAATTCTTACAACCTAACAACAGATTTAAACCCTCCTAATTGGGTTTAGACCTTCTGTTTGATGGTTTACTAATCTAAATTGTCTATGTAACTATACGTAACTAAAATATATTCACTATAGTTATGTTTTGTTAAATACATCAGACTCTATAATTTAAACTAATATAATTCCGTTATGCTAATTAAAACTCAAAAAGTATAATTTCCCACTTATGTTTCTACATAAACCATCCTTTCTCTAAACTATCATTCTAATCATAAAAACATAATCATGATCCAAAATTAAATTAATTGTGCATACCACTTCTGGTAAGACTATTTTCCACCCAACCTTGAGCTTTATCTCCACAGCTCCCCCCGAGCATAGACCAATTCCTTCAAAGTGTAGAAAACCTCTTGTCTCCTCAGGAATGGCTTATTTAAGCCTTCTTTCCCTTTAGTGTGTTTCCATAACTGCGTCCAATTAATCAAGATGTTGTTTTCCTTTTTTCTTAGGATTTCCTTTTGTTTTTTCCACAAAAGTACTTTAAAACTAACTTTTTCCTCTTTCTAGTTTTATTCCACCCCTTCTTAGTAACTTTCCACTTTACTGAGGTTTTTTTTTTTAGTTTATCTCCAATCTAATATTCAATTTTTATTTTATTTTATCCAAGGATTTTTGGAGAATCTGGGAAAGTCTTTGGAATCTTATCCATCCTCATGGACTTGAAATCCTGGTCTCCATTTTTACTCTAATCTTTGCACAATAATTGAATTTCCACTTTTATTCAATTTAAAATAATAAAATATGTCCACAATAATTGTTTTCCTTTGGGTCCACTTGACCTTTAGGATTGTTCATCTGTCTAAAAAAAGTAGTAAAATAGGGATATTACAATAAGGAAGTGATCAACCCCACCCTTGATGGTCCAGATCACCCGGTCCGGTACTACCCAACCATCTTGGCTAAATACGGTACTAAGATAGCAGCAGCGGAGACTGTAAACCTCTGAGGTTCGCTTTGAGCATATTAGTTTGCATACACATAATACCTGAATTAAACGCCTGTCGGAAGCACACATGACACATAGCGAAAGACCGGAAACCAAATTGTTAGCGGAGTGAATGCTCCAACTCACTGGGGTTACATCTCCGGACCTACTTTCAATTGGAAGGCAGATCCTTTATATTTCATCTTCAAATTAAGCTTTCATACATTCCAGTTCTATGGCTGAGCATTAGCCAAGCACTATGGCTTTCAAAGGCTAAGTTTCCTATCCTTTCTCCTCCCCTTTCAAAGGCTCACATCATGAGTTTATATAGTTTTTCCCCATAACTCCCCAATCCACAATAGTAGGATCTCAAGACATTTTAAGGAAAGACAAACTCCATGATTCTAGGACTTCAAAACTTACTCAAGGCAAAAATGGAAAACCCAACTTCAAGGATCTTAACCATGCCAAGAAAGCTCAACCTCTTAATGAGAAATAGCAAATTAGTTGTGAGGTCAATTCTCACATAAAACTAATTTCTCAAATGGAATAATAAGTGAATATTTTGGTGAGTCATTTTCCACTCACTTAGAACATTATCCACTTCATAATTTTTTAAATGAAATAATGAATTAATTCACTCATTACTTTGTCACCCATCATAAAGTGTCTTCATGGTGCATAAGTAAACTTCTTTGTTGGTGGAGATCCTCCTGGATCAAACCTCCCCGAAAAGAAAACTTTTGGTCTCCAAAAGTATCAGCTTCAATCCATCGTCAACTGTATGAAAATGTCTCTGAAAGGCACATTCCATCATGACTCCTTCACCTACCGTTCTTCGGAATCGGAAGATAATGCCAACACCTGCAACTGTTGCAACACAAATGCCTGAAAAGGCACATTCCTACAAGATTCCTTCACCTCAGTCCTTCAGAATCGGAATGCAAAAGCCCACATCTGCATAAAGCTGCAACACAAATGCCTGAAAAAGGAACATCCCTTCAAGATCCCTTCACCTTAGTCCTTCAGAATCGGAATGCAAAAGTCCACATCTGCATAAAGCTGCAACACAAATGTCTGAAAAAGGAACATTCCTGCAAGATCCCTTCACCTTAGTCCTTCAGAATCGGAATGAAAAAGTCCACATCTGCATAAAGCTGCAACCTGTAGCTGATCATACCTGTTTACAACACTTGCCAAGGGTTCATTGGTCAAGTTTACATGCCAAAATGGCTTTAGGAAAATTTCCTGATCCTATTTGCTTACAAAGATGCCAACAAGGCTTAATGCGTAAAAATACGCCTCTCACTCTCACTCTCCCTTACATAAGAGTGGCTAAAAACAAGCCTTTTCCAATGCTTCATAAGCATATTTTACATCATCTCTTTCATCGTTGGCCACTTTGGCCTTTTACATGACATTCAACAATTTACATGCAAAAATTTTTAATGCCAACTATGGCCTCTTACATGGAAATTACCAAGTAATGTAATGTTCCAAATATGTGCACAAAGGGGAGAAAAATACCAATGGTTCAAAAACCCCTTTTACATAATGTATGCCCCATATCATCCAAATGCATTAATGTTGAAAAAAACAAAAAGAAAATCCCCCATTACAAAAATGTGCATTATGAAAGACTATGGGTTTAAAATAAAAGACTACTGATACCAAGGAGAAGAAGCGTCTTTGTCAACGGGGTGCGCCATATCATGATACCTTCTCCCATCAAGAAAATTGCATGAGGGTTTACACCATGGAATAGAGTAGTTTGCTACTGCTAAAACCATGCCACCTCAACGCATGGCAAGTACATGGTGCAGTTTACTGTATGTCATCCTACATTCTCAACATTTTTGCCATGATCCATACGCAGGTCCTCTGCTCAGCATTAAATGCTTCTTCTTCCACGCACGGGCTCAAACTCCACAAGTTCGTTGAGGTCATGATAGGTATCAACCTCCCATTTTATTCCGCTGCACAATTTCAAATAGCGACTACGACCAACTTCAAACCACTCACTGCTGGTCCAGACAAGTCATCAGTGTTGTTTATACTACGCTTCTACGTGCAGGATGGGAAACCAAAAAACCTTTGCCATTGTGCAATTCAGGTTCAACAATGTTCGGTGGGCGGAACATACAGATCCGAAGTATCCAGCAAATGTTCAACAATGATGTTTTTCTTCAATATCTGCGGGAAATCCTCAAAAAAAAAGGTTGTGTTTCTGCGTGCATATTGTTGTAACGAGGGTGAGTGCTCAGACAACAAGAATTTAAAATTAAAATGCCAACAGAACTGCCCAACTGAAACATAGAAAGGCAAAAAAATATATATCAAAGTGAAGGATGTCGTGCCATTTTTTAAGCACGATACATCAAACAAATCTGCAGCGGTCAGTCAACGTAACTGTTTTGTTGCATCTGCCTTTAACAAAAAAAAAGATTGGGACTGATGCGGAATTTTACGAGGCCGGCCAAGAGAGATTTTCTCTGAGGCTGAGGGCGTGGTCATGGTACCACAAATTTCCCGGATGCTGGGAATTGAAACTAACACCCACACCACAACTCCACGATATGCCACAGATTCGCATCCACCACGTTGTCTGATCTGATCCGAACTTACATCCACCGATTTCTGTTGTCGAAGAAGAAGGATAGAGTGTCGTGTTGTCCACCATGCGGATCTTCGAAGTCCAACTCCAATATCTCCACTAAACATTCTTCTCATGCAACAGGCGTTGCGGCTCTGCAGTTATACGTAGACGAGGAGGAGGATCCACATCAACACACAAAATTTGATTCCAGATCTTCTCATAACATCTGACCGTGAAATTTTGTTTTGGAAAATAAAAGGAGACGGTTATTTCTCCCACCAGAAGTAGAAGAAGTAACTAAGGCTGCCAGATGGTCACAAAAACCCTGGCGGAGATCTCGAACACATCTGCACACCGATTACGGGAAGAGATATTACCAATCCTCCAACATTAATGGGCAGTTACAACGAAGCATCAAGCTTTATGGTTTTATCGCCAATTGGTTATTGATGCACACACAGTTGGAATGCGATGTCACCATGTTGACACAAGTGGCAGAGATGCCCGAAAAGTGTAGCCAGATGCTCCAGTCCTTTCTGGTTGTCGTCGCCTATTAGCATTCCATGATAACTCTTGAATAGAAGTTATCCGACCCAAGATCCACACAATGTGGCGATGCCTTCCATTTTATTGCAAACATAGATAAGCTACATTGCAAACTCACTGGAATATTTCTTCAATGATTAATCGGTGGTACGCGTGGGCGGCCTCTAGCCTTCCCACAGAAGAGAGCATTGTGAGGAATATTCAATTCATCTCTCAGTGATTTCACAGGAGACCTCACTCTCACGTATGTTTGCTGACCCAGGTAATTGCGTGCCCATATTTCTGACCTCAGGTTCCATACTCCCGCGTTATCAAAAGTTAAAAGAACAACAGTCCATGATTGTGGATACACCTGGGTTGTGTGGCGAGAAACTGCATCGAAGAGATTGTATACACTCCTACTTGCAGGTGTCCATGTACCAGCCTCAATTCCCACTACAAAGAAGGAATATCCATCGAAATTCCATGACTGAATAGTGTCTTCATTGTTCTGGAACACAATCTCAACAAAAGTATGGTATTCCACAGATAGCAGGGCAGTCTACAAGTAGCCAGGAAAAGATATAGCGTTGGGAGTATCATGAATGCCTCCCAAGGTGTACACTCCACTAATGTTGAGGTAATCTGCAAGCTGTATGGGTGTGCTGGGACGCACGTAGGAGACACCATTCACTGCATAGCGTTGTGTGCCATTGATGATGGGGGCTGAGTTTGCCAGTATTATTGTTCGAGTAATGTTGACTTTCCCATAGTGGTAAGTTCCTTGTGGGTTGGGAAACCCATGTTTCAGGTACTAACAAAACTACTGATTACTTATTACTGTCATCAACAAAACTAGAAACATCATGCGTAACATGGGGCAGTGGTCCTTCAGGTTGCAATAGCTTTTCCATCCGGAGGCCATTTGACGTGATTCAAGCGTCGTCGGATTCCTCTTGTCGAGCTATTCGCGATGGTGCCATTATGTGTTGATTCCGAGTCAGATGAATTTTGAGTATTTTCTATCAAAAGACGGATACCTGCCCCCATAAAACTCAAAATTTTGCAAAAGAGCAGAAATATAACTTGCAAAAACATCTTGAACTGCCTACCAAACCGGCACCAAGCATTTCCTTCCTGTAAGCGCGTTTTTTGAATGGTGGATGGAGCCTTCTTCACGAGCTCTTTCACCATATGTCTTCTTGACTTGTGGCGAATTTCAGGGTGCAACTTCCAACACTTCTTCTCCCAATGGCCACTGATTTTGCAGAAATTGCAGAAATTAGACTGTTTCCCATTCCACTGTGTCTTCATGATAGGAGGATTTAGAACGTTCTCATTCTTCTTGGTCTCCCTTCTTGTGGGCACATCTGTCTTCTTAACCCACTGTTTCTTTGTATGATGCTTAACTACCTCACGGTTAGCATATCTATGAAAGAAATCACTTCTCTTATATGCAAAAGTAGAATCTGAATGATTGTCATACCTTCTTGGCTTGTCCTTAAATTGATGGGGACTAGGTGGCTTGATTCCTTTCTTGGAATCAGGTGATGAAGAGATGAATTTTGTTTCAGCTACCTCTGAGCATTCTCCTTCTTCCTGTTGATAACCCAAACCTGCAAATGGTTGTCTTGGTACAACCTCCAATGGTTGGGTGATTCCTTGGCCATTTATGCCAAGTCCACCTCCACTATACCCCATCTTCGTGAGGATTTTCATGCCAACATTAGTTTCATATTGAGAGAGAACAGAACTTGAAGAGACATCATATACCTCGGTTTGACATGCAACCTCCGTCGTCTCAACCTTGTGCAATTTAGACAATATCTCCTCTTTAGCTCGTAGCATCTCTTGAAGCTCTTGCTTATCGAGCAATAATCTTCGCAATTCTGCATTTTCGGCTTGAAGGCTTTCGTTTATCTCTTGCAACTCTTGCAGTCTTTCAGCGTGCTTCGCTCCTTTGCCCATCCTGCAAAGCAGTCACCTGCTCCGATACCACTTGATCCGATCACAGGTCGAGTACTACCCAACCATCACGTGTACGGTACTAAGATCTTTTAAAACGACTATGGCTTATACAGGTTCAAATGAGCATGTTAGAGCATACACATATTAACATGAATTAAACATAATCGGGAAGCACATAACACATAAGCGAAAGACAACCAAATTGGTAACGGAGTTCACCCCTCCAACTCACTGGGGTTACATCTCCAGACCTGCTTCAATTGGAAGGCAGATCCTTTATATTTCATCTTCAAATTAAGCTTTCATACATTCCAGTTCCATGGCTGAGCATTAGCCAAGCACTATGGCTTTCAAAGGCTAAGTTTCCTATCCTTTCTCCTCTCCTTTCAAAGGCTCACATCATGAGTTTATATAGTTTTTCCCCATAACTCCCCAATCCACAATAGTAGGATCTCAAGACATTTAAGGAAAGACAAACTCCATGATTCTAGGACTTTAAAACTTACTCAAGGAAAAAATGGCAAACCCAACTTCAAGGATCTTAACCATGCCAAGAAAGCTCAACCTCTTAATGAGAAATAACAAATTAGTTGTGAGGTCAATTCTCACATAAAACTATTTTCTCAAAATGAATAATAAGTGAATATTTTGGTGAGTCATTTTCCACTCACTTAGAACATTATCCACTTCATAATTTTTAAATGAAATAATGAATTAATTTACTCATTACTTTGTCACCCATCATAAAGTGTCTTCATGGTGCATAAGTAAACTTCTTTGTTGGTGGAGATCCTCTTGGATCCTTGATTATCAAAATTATCTCTCCATGTTTTCCAACAGTAAGAAAAAATGCACATCGATAAGATAAGAACTAATTCCGATGAGCTTCAGAGTGAGACCGAGCGGTGGTCTATTCCCAAGACCCTTGGAACGATAGAACCTATCATATTTTTTATTCTAAGCAGGTGGAAGATGAAAAAAACTTCCTTTTAGACTGCCCTACTCTTACTCACATTCCCTCTTAATGCCCTACCATTTGCCACACTTTTAGTATTCTTGACCTATTAAGCCAACCCACCTATAATGGTCTTGGAGCACTTATTTCCCTTCTCTTTGACCATAGAAACAAGATTTTGTAGAATCAAACTTAGATTTTTTCTCCTTTCTTAAGGTTTGATAGACTGCATTGTTCTCAACAGACGATAACCATCATTATGATCATCATCATCAATATTATTAATTAATTATTATTATTATTATTATTATTATTATTATTTCCCAATTGTTAAACAATTAATTAATAAATAATATAAATATAAATATAAGGAAGTAATAATTAAAATATTAATAATTATTAATCATCACTACCACCATAATAATAATAATAATAACTATAATAATAAAAATTAATTAATTAATAATAAAATGTAATAAATAAAAACAATAATTGATTAAAATAAAAATAATTAATAATTAATAATAAATCATAATAACTATTATTTAATAATTAAAATATTAATAATTAATAATTATAATAATGATTAACAATTATAAAATAATAATGATAATGATGATGGTTAACATCTGATAACACCAATGTGGCCTATCAGACCTTAAGAAAAGAAAAATAATCTAAGTTTGATTCTTCAAAATATTGTTTCTATGATCAAAGAGAAGGGAAATAGGCACTCCAAGGTCACTATATTTGGGTTGGCTTAATAGGTCAAGAATATTGGAAGTGTGATAGATGTTAGGGAATTGAGATTGGATGTGAGTAAGAGTCGAGAAATCTAAAAGAAAGTGTTTTTCATCTTCCACGTGCTTAATATCGCAAATCTGAAAGATTCTATCATTCGAGGGAATCTTGGGAATAAACCACCGCCCGGTCTCACTCTGAATCTCATGAGAATTAGTACTTATCCTAGTGATGTTCATTTTTTTCTTAGTGTTGTTCAACACAAAGAGATAATTTTGATTATGAAGGGTGGGGTTGATAACCTCCTTATAGCATCTTAGCTTCATTTTACCCTCTCGCTCCTGATCCTCCCACAAATTTTCCATAAAATTGGAGGTAATAGTATTTTTGACACTATATTTTCTTTCCATACTGAGCTCCTCCTTAATTCCCTTATGATTGAGCCAAGACTGGGCATCCTTATGCCACCCACACTTGAGGCGAAGGTGGGGTTTTTAACTACAGTTAGAAGTAATTTTTGGGAGCCTTTTGGGTTCCATGTTGTAAAACTTCTTCTTATACATTAAATATCTAAACATAGTCATACTTTCAATGGGGGACAAACCAGCTTCGATCAAGAGGATAGGATAGCGATTATTTCCTTTGATCTTAAGGTTGTAGGTTATGAATCTATTTTGAATCATCTCAATCTTCCTCAATGACTCTCTGGATATACTGCAACCCCATAATTCACATCCGCATAAGATAATAGGGGTGACGAGGGTCTCAAAGAGGAACATATTTTTACTCCAAATGTAAATATCGACCGAATTAAAATTGTTTTCAAGCTCATAATGATATTTTTAGCCTCCAATAATCCTTTTATTTATGCTATAATTCCAGTTGATCTAATGAGAGAAGTCAATGCCCAAATATTTATAAGAAGAAACCTGCTCTAAGAATTAGTTATTATACATGAAACTACCATGGGTGATCTTTTTGGATTTAATGATCATGACTTTATTCTTGTTGGTATTAACTATCATACCCATCTTGGAGGAGTAGACATGAAGAGTCTGAAGCTTCTTGTCAAGGTCATCATGGCTTTTTGTAAGAAGAATGCATCATAGGAATAAAGGAGAAGATTAATGAGAACACCAGAAAGCTCGGTGCCCTTGCATCTCGCAGTTTCCAAACACTCCTCTTGCTTATCGATGTATATGCAAAAAAGGGTAGGGGATAGGAGACACCCTTTCTTAACTCTGATATTGCATTTAATTTCCTTTAGACTACCCCTCATTGGTGTTAAGCTTGGCAGTGACAGTCTCGTAGATACCGATCACCGCAATCCTCAAGTCAGGAGGGACCATGATCTCTTTAAGTATCTCCCAAAGTTCATCTCAAGGAATAGTGTCAAAAGCTTTTAAAAAGTCCACAAAATAGCAAAAGATATTGGATTTACTATTTCAAATTATTCCGCAATGATTCTGAGAGTGACAAGGTGGTCAATAGTCGAGTGAAGTCTTCTAAAATTGGCTTGTCCTTTAGCTCTTTTTCCCTGGATTTCAAGCCAAAGGCTAAGATTCATTTCCAAAATGATCCCATAAAGCTTGGCCAGGTTGTGGCTAATCATAATGGTCCTGTAGTTAGATGGAACACTCTTGTCCCCATTTTAAAGGTAGGCACAATAATGCTCTGCGTCCAAAGCTGATGGAAGCCATGTGTTATATCCAAATTCAAAAGCTTGTGGAGATGAAGAATGAGGATATATATTCCCATTTTAAGGATCTTGACTTGGTAACCTTCAATATCTTAAGCCTTCCCATTAGCGAGCTTATTAATACCAGACTCAACGTCATCCAAAGATAATACATCCTCCTTAATATGAGTGATTAAGGTGGTTCCCATAGTGTTTGGAGAGTCCTACAACTTCTTCAGATATTTTTCCATGTTTTATAAGGGGATAGAATGATTATCTTTGTTTTACAAACAAGCACATTCCGCCAAAATTTTCTGGGAGAGACTTTAGAAAGGTGGAGAAGATAATCCTGTATTTTATGAATATATGACCTTTTCTTCCTCTTGATGATATTTTTTTATATATTGATATTTTGAAGCTGAATGATTTCATTAGGAGCGTCTCTGATTGCTTTCTTGGCAATCTTACAATATTTTTCATACCATGAATTGGAAGTTCTATTACTATGCTTAAACAAAGTCTCATTAGAGAACTTGCTAATGTAATTGGAAATGATAGTAGTGAAATGGTAATAAATTTGATCAATGTTATTATTACCAGTCATTGGAGCCTAAATCCCTCTCTAAATCCTTTAAGAAGAGGTCAAAATTAATTCTATTGAAGTGAGTGTGTCTTTTTATTTTGTTGGTCTCCTGCATGTGGGTGGTATGCATAGAAGGATTGAGGTATATAGGCATAGGCCTGTGATAAGATCAAGGCTTGAATCCATTAAGTAGCTCAAAGTTTGTAATACAGTTGAGGATGAGGGTTTCAGAAATCATATAATCCATGACACTCCTACCCAGCCCATGGAAATAGGACATCTAACCGAAGAGGGGTCACTTGTTAATACCATTACAAATGATTAGGTCTCGCAAACTGCAAAGTTTGAGGAGCTTGGTGCTGAATAAGTTCTCGATAATGTCTTCATATTTTCTCTGAAATTTATTAGCTAAGTTACTATCTTCATCAAGCCATAAAAGGTTGAGGTTAGAGTTGTTACTTAACGTAATGACTTGGTTAGTAGCAGATCTAGCATTAACGTCTCCTAGCAAAAGGATATCACCTTCATTCCTTAGGTTGAAGATGTCTTTTTCTAAAGTATTGAAAGGAAAATTCTTATCCAGGTTGTTTTTCTTATAGGATGTAGAGTTGATAGGCATGAAATAGAATATTGTAAGAAATATCCTATTGGTGGTAGAATTAGTGATTTCGATCCGAATGTATTAATTGAAGGGGTCTAATTTTTGAAGTCTAATGTGAGAGGAAACATTATTTCTTATATAGTAGGATATATCACCAAAATGTCTTTGAGAGGATTTCTTATTCCAAGAAGACCAAAGAGTGAAATCGTCAAGGTGATGGACCTTATATTCATCATGCTCCCAAGTTTTAACTAAGAGAATAAGATCAATATCACTCAGGATCCAACTTAACATAGGACCTTTACACCATGGAAAGCCACTACAGTTCCATAAGAGGATCCAGAGTGATGCAAGTCGCTATTTTTCACTCGTGCTTCAGAATTTATCTCTAATAATAGATTTCCTATTCCTAATTATTTCCCATTTCCATGCCTTTCTTGCCTCCTTGACCTTTTGGACTTCTTTCCTAAGTTCAACTTAGTCTTCTGGAATGAGATCTTCATTTATAAATATTCTTGTTCCTTTTAGGCTTGGGGATTTCCCAAGTATATCCAATTTATGTTCATTACAACTGACCTTGACATGGATGAGTCTGTGTTTATGCTCAAGTATCTTTCCGACCCTTATTTCTTCCATGAGATAAGTTGTTTCAATTTGAGATTGATTGTTTAACTATTATTTAACTATTTCTAATGTGTGTTCTATGTTTTGTTCTTCTATACCTACAATCATAAGATTTAAGGCTCGTTTGTGTTGCTCATGGTCAAGTAAAATTAGTTTATTAATTTCCTTTTTGATGAGTATAATATCTAAGTTATATTTTCTGTGTTATTTTGGATTGAGTTATTATGTAGCTTTTCTTTCCAATTTTTAATCTCTCTTTTCAAGGTGTCATTTTCTTCAACAATTTATTTTTTGCTATGTTCTATTTCTTGAATTTTACCTTTCATTTCTTGGAGTTCAATTTTGAGTTATGATTATTTTATTTTTTTAATATTTGTGGTTGTTGTCAAGCATTATACTTAGTTCTAGTTTAAAATGGTTTTCTCTTTCTTCTCTTCATCTTTCTAAAGATTCAATGTACTCATAAAGACTCTCTAGGGTATTTTTACTTGGTCTCCATGTGCTATAGAGGGGCTTATAAATATGAGGGGAAGTATTCATAGTGTAATAAAAGAAAACTTAAAAAGAAGAGGGTAAGTGGGAATGTGTGCACTTGTAAGGCAGAGTTCGAATGATGGCACATATAATAACATCAACAAAGTCTACAGAGAAGAGATGGATGCAAACTCGCTCACATCAAACCTGCAGTCGCATCGCAAACCCGCAATCTCATCGTAGACCCACTCACTACAGACTTTCCCACTCAATTCAGAGATATCCATAGAATCACCCATCATAATTCATTTATGGTTAGCCCACAATGAAGAGATTAAGGGTTTTCCCAATCCAAATATGTTGCCTTTTCTTATTAATATTCCAACCAACGAGATAATTTTAAATATCAATTGTACCATAGAAAAATATTGAAAACATGACAACACCATAGAGAATATATTACAGACTAGAGTGCACAATAGAGGATGATAGAAGACATCATTTAAAACAACTCTGTAGAGATATATTTCACCACAGATGTATATGCACCGCAGAGATGCCCAAGTTCAAGGATTTTGAGTTTGGCCATATGGATAGGTGTTTAATATATTGGATTGTAGAGTTCTATAATATATTTTTTATTTGGGGATGAACCATGCACCATTTATATGGCACCATAGATAGTCTCCATAAATGTAGATAGTCTTGATAGAAGGGTGCAAATAATAACCTCAACAGAGTATCTAGAGAAGAGATGGATGCACAGTTCGAATGATGGTGCACATAATAACCTTAGCAGAGTCATGAATTACAAAGAAACCCTCACTCAATTTTTTCAATTCATGTAGATGTGAACCACCATAGATGTGAAAAACCACAGAGAATTCACTTCAGACCCGAAACTACATCGAGGTCAAATGCGAACCATTGTAGAGGTATGTGAACCATCGTAGATGTGAAAAGCCACAGACAATTAATTAATAATAATTATTTGTAATTAATAATAAATATTTATTATTAATAATAAATAAAATCAATTAATAGTTATTATGATTAATTAATAAATTAATAATAATAATTACTATTTCATAAGAAGAAATAATAAATTAATTAATAATAATAATTATAAAATTAAATATTTTAAATTATTAAATTATTATTAATTAATTAATTCTAATATTTATAATAATTTTAGATCTCAGAATTTTGTGATCCATATTGTAAATAATAATTTCTTTCATATTAATCACATCATTAGGATTTGATCGACGTTTCGAATGAACAAATGTGGTTAATTTCCTGAGGATGAACCACATTTTTTGGTTAGAAACGTTGACCAAATAATAATAATAATAATATTTATATTAAAAATGTAAAAATTTATTAATAATAAATAATGAATATTATAAACCCTATAATAAATATGGTTGACCATGGTTGATTTTTATATTGAGATAATCTTTTTGATAATGTCACGTTGGACCATGGTTTACCATGGATGATGATGGTTGTAACAATGTGATGTTGGAGGGATTGATAAACCCAAGTGATATGAATTCTCTAATTGATAAACCCAAGGGATTAATTCTAAAACCACAAAATATTATAAAACCAACGGAATAATATCAAACCCAATGGATTAATATTATAAAACCAAAGTATATAAACCCTAAGGTAAATATTATAATCCCAAAGGATTAATATTAAAAACCCAAGGGATTATAAACCCAAGGGATAAATATTATAAAAAAAGGTATATAAATCCTTATATAACTATTATAAACCCTAAAATAGACATGGCTAACCATGGTTGAGCACAAATTATTTTCATATTCACACAATCTTTGTCATCATGCGACATTGGACAATAGTTGGTCATGCTTGACCATTGTTGATTTTTCATATTGAGACAATATTTGTCACAATGCAACGTTGCACCACGGTTGAGCATGGATGACCATGGTTGAAAAAATGTGATGTTGGACCATTAGACAATATTTGTCACATTGTGATCGTGGTTATTTACTATGATTGACCATCGATAACCATGATTGATTGTAATGTCGATACAATATTTGTCACAATGCGACGTTGGACCATGGTCGATCATGGTTTATTTTCATATTGAGACAATATTTGTCATAGTGCGACATTGGACCATGGTTGAAAATGGCTGACCATGATTGATTTTCATATTGATAAAAACCTATTATAAATGCAAGGTATAAAAACCGTAGGATAAATATTATAAACCCTAAGATAAACATTGCTGACCATGGTTGACCACAGATGATTTTCATATTGACACAATCTTTCTCAAAATGCAACATTGGACTATCGTTGACCATGATTAATTTTCATATTGAGACAAAATTCAACACAATGTGATGTTGGACAATGGTTAGCCATGGTTAATCATGTTTGATTTTCATATTGAAACAATATTTTTCACAATGGGACATTGGGCCAGGGTTAACCGTGGACGTTCATGGTTTTCTTAATGCAATGTCGGACCAAGAGACGATATTTGTCACAATGTGACCATAAAATCTATAATTAACATGGTTGATCATATTAAAAACCCAAGGGATAAATATTAAAAACACAAGGGATTATAAACCCAAGGGAGAATAGTAAACCCAAGGCATAAGTTTTGAACCCAAGGTATATAAACACTAAGATAAATATTGTACAAGCTAAAATAATCATGGTTGACTATGTTTGACCACGGATGATTTTTATATTGACACAATCTATGTCACAATGCGATGTTGGACTATAGTTGATCATGATTTATTTTCATATTGAGACAACCTTTGACACAATGCGACATTGGACAATGGTTGGCCATGGTTGACCATGATTGATTTTAATATTGAGACAAACTTTGTCACAATATGACATTGGACCATGGTTGACCATGGATGACCATGGTTGTCACAATGCGTAGTTGGACCAAGAGAAAATATTTTTCATAATGTGACCATGATTATTGACCATGGTTGACCATAATTGATTGTAATTTCAATATAATATTTGTAACAATATGACATTGAACCATGATTGATCATGGTTGATTTTTATATTGAGACAATCTTTGTCATAATGTGACATTGGACCATGGTTGACCATGGATTACTATGATTGATTTTCATATTGATAAAAAGGTATTATAAACCCAAGGCATATAAACCCTAATATGAGTATTATAAACCCTAAAATAAACATGGTTGACCACAACTGATTTTCATATTGACACAACCTTTCTCACAATGTGACATTGGACTATGTTTGACCGCGATTAATTTTCACATTGAGAAAACCTTTGGCACAATGCGACATTGGACAATGGTTGGTCATGGTTGACCATGGTTTATTTTCATATTGAGACAATATTTGTCACAATGCTACGTTCGACCAAGGGATTGATAAACTCAAGGGATATGAACACTTCGATTGATAAACCCAAGCAATTCATAGTATAAATTCAAGGGATTAATTTTAAAATGTCAATGTATTATAAACCCACAGAAATAATATTAAACCCAAGGGATTAATTTTATAAACCAAAACCTGTGTATAAACCCAAAGAAATTATAAAGTGAGGGGATTAATATTAAAATCCCAAGGGATTATAAACCCAAGGGAATAATATTAAATCCAAGCGATAAATATTATTGATAATATTGTTTTTAATATTAATTTAAATGTTATTATGGTTATTATTAATGACGATATTTACTAATATTATTATTTTTATATTAAAGTTATAATAATTAATATTAATTTAATAATAATAATAATATTAACAACAAAAACAATAAAAATATTGTAAAATTTATTTATTGTAAAACTTTTTTCAATACAAATATTAAAATAAAATACCATATTTATTAAAACAAAAAACCTGATATCATTAAGGAAAATCTAAATCATATATTATTTTTTTATTCACAACCTCACACTCTTCCACCATTTCAAAGGCTGCCACTGTTCATATATATATATATATATATATGATTTTATTTCAATAAGTTTAAAGAATATTTTTTTTGTCAAGGGATAAATTCTCAATCTTCCTATTCCATTTGAAGCTTCAATTTAGTTTATTTGTATTATTCTCTTCATAAAGATTACCTCTATTTTTGATAAACAAATTAAAATTTATAAAGATTGTCTTTTTAGGTTTAAAATGTTATTAGAAGTTATAATAATAATAGTTGAAATAAAATTTATAAAATTTATTTTATAATTATATTAAAGAAAAATGAATTTTTTCCAGCAAATCGTGAGTGTCGTTCCCTTGATGCCCAAGTGGCGCAGAAGAATATTTATGGGAATGCGGACAATCACAACAATGATCGAGCATGTCATCATGGGCTTCGTTATGCATTGTGACTGGATATATATTCTGAGTGGCTCCAGAAGTGGCCACCAAATCCAGAAACAAGAACAATAAATATGTTCTAGAAACCTTAAAAATGGCCATTTCCTAGCCAAAATTTCCAAATGATTTTCACATCATCATTGTGAAAATAATGTATAGATAATGACAATTATGCAAAAGTTTCACCATATTTCTCTATCAACACATGACATATACATTTAATATGAACTAATAATATAAGCACTACTACACTAAGGGCATTTTTAAGACATTTGTTTAAGACAAAAGAAATATTTTGTCTTGAAAATCACTTTTTATTTTAGTTATTTTACATTAAAATTTAATATCGATTGAATTGTCTTAAATATAAAATTTAAGAAAAAAGTAGTGTGAGACAAAACATTTTTTTTTTTGCTAAGTTGCGCTATTTCTATTATGAACATAAAATTACACAAAGCTATACCGGCTATAATTTGAAGAAGCTTTGGAGGCAAAGACTTCGAAGGGTACTTCTTTGTCGGTCTAGATGTCGACCGCCCATAAACGAAACCGAGTTCGATTGTGGTAATTTGGCCGATGGCGAGCCGTGAGAGGTTAAGCTGTTACGAGCATGGCAAGCTAGAAGAATACAAAAAAGCTAAATACGACTATATACGCTGTAAATAGATCATTAAGAAACACTAGAACTAGCAAAAACTTTTAAAACGAGTTCATCACAAACTTGTCATGGAAGTAGGTGGCGGTTAATGCGACGATTATTGCTCCTCCACAGTGCTAACGACCATCTTTGGTTGTCCAGGGTCCCTGCATCGGTCTTGTTCTCTTCTTCTTCTATCGAGCTGCGTCCGTTTAAGGGGTCGAAAAGTCCAGGAGGAAGGGATGGGAACGATGGGACGCCGGTAGGGATGAGGGCGGTTCGGGGGCCAGAAGGGAGGAACAAAGGCGAGGGGGAGGCGCGGGGTGCACGGTGGCTGAGTACGAGCGAGAGGAAGGGGAGCTCTTCGCTCAGCGTAACAGTTAAGAAAACAGAGAAAGGGTGGTCAAACGCAAGGTTGAAGCGCAACTCAGTATGTTGCGTGGATTGTCTGAGGAATCTGCTGCTCGGAGAAGGAGAGGAGGCGGAAACGTGAGGCTGGGGCGAGAACAAAGGAGGAACAAGGGGCGAGAGGCAGAACGAGGAGGCGCCATATCATGGAAGTCAAGGCGAGGACCAGGAGGGTCAGAAAAAATAGGAGCAGGACGCCTTGTAGAAGGCTCCAAAGGGGGGTCGATATTGGGGCTGAGGGGAGGGCGCTCGCCCATGGATCTGCCCCGAGAAGCTCCCCTCCTGCAGGCCATTCGCTGCCTAAGTCTGGGCATGATGGAAACCTCAGAAGAGTCCGCCCAACCTCTGGAGGGAGCAGCAGTTATAACAGAAGAATTTTCAACAAAAACAGGAAGAACTTGAGAATTGAAATGAATCGGACAGAAGTTACTGTGAGTGTAATGGAAGCCTGGAACGGTTTCCAAACAGCAATACAACGCGCACCGTCGACCTGTAGTTGTTCTCTCTCCACCTGTAGCAGAGCCTCCCGGGCAGAGCGAGCTCAAAGGCGACAGAGGACGGTGGCCATCGACGGAGTAATCTGGAAAATTCGACCGATTATGCGCCATTTGAGAGCGAGTGCACTGACCAATGCACAGGAGATGGCGGCGAACAGTTATGAATGCACATCGCGGATGGGCAATAAACACAGCATTTAAGTTGCCATGGGGGGCCATGTGGCCACCCCAAGTGGAATGCTTTGGGATCATAACCGGGCACAGTGACACCTCTGTAGCACTATAATCATCCGCTTGTCAGGAGAGTTTGAGACAAAACATTATATTTAAGACAAAAAAATTTGGAACAAAATATTTTAAGACAAAAACAATTTAAGACAAAAATATTTTAAGACAAAAATTTCTATTTAAGACAAAAACAATTTGAGTCAAAAATATTTTAAGACAAAACTTTATATTTAAGATAAAAATAGTCTGAGACAAAAATATTTTAAAACAAAACTTTATATTTAAGACAAAATCAGTTTGAGACAAAAACATTTTAAGACAAAACTTTATATTTAACGCAAAAGGAGTTTGAGACAAAAAATATTTTAAGATAAAACTTTATATTTAAGACAATGACAATTAAGACGAAACCCATTTAAGACAGTTAGAAATCAAGACACAACCATTAGAATTTTGGAAGTTTGCACTAAAATTCCATGAGTGGATAGTGGATAATTATATTTTTAATTTTTTAAAATAGTTATTCAAACCACATGAAATTTAATCATGTCAATTTTATTTCTTTTATATTATTTTTTTGTTTTTCATTAAACCACATTCTAAAAATATAATAAATAAATAGATAAAATATATTATTTTTAGTTTGGCCACTCAAAGTTTAACTTTGAATCTCATATTTTCATATTACTTCTTAACAAGGTGATTATCGAATAGGTTACATTCCATGAACTAAAATTGTTTATTTTTAAATATGTGAAAATAAATTACTTCAGCTAAAAATTTGATATAAATTTGCAAAACTAAATACAATATAATGATAATTTTTTTAAAATATTTTTCTCAATTGTTATATATATATATATATATATATATATATATATATATATATATATATATATATTACAAAATAAATACAAATTCATTCATATATGCATTTTAAACCTTTATTTTTTTTCTTTCTAAATGAAAAATCAAAATTTTGATTCTTGCATATGTCTTATAGTCACATCTCAATTTTATTTTTACTATTGAACAAATATATCAAAGAGATAATTAACAATAATTTAATTATTTCTTAGATAAAATTTTAGTTTTTAAATTTTTTCTTATTGTAAAAAAACTTTCTACTAATATTGTAAAAAATATATATACACAAAATGAAGTTTACTATTTTTTTATATTAATTTATTATTAGATATTAAGATGTTGGTAAAGATTTTCATCTAGTAATTAGAAAACCATGAATGAATTATTAAGAAACCAAATAATATTAGTAATTGATATCATTTCAAACTAGGGAATAACAATTGTATGATCTATCTTCCTCACTTAATAGAGATATATGTAAAGAAATTGTGAAGGAGGTTGAAAGAGTACCTCTAGCATAAACTTTAATTTAACCTAAAAATCCATTGTCATGTCCCTATCGTCACCCATATTGGAGGCTGACTTAGTGCACCCAGATGGCCCATCACTATAAGTTTGTGGTGCATCTGACTCATTTCATCTCATCGATATTCTTAATCTGAAACTATGTGATTATATACTACACCTCACTTTTTATATTTCACGATCATTAAAATTCATAAGTTCAACACTTATTGAAGTATATGGATAATAATTCCATCCAGTTATGTCTTAACATAACTAATATGAAAATTATATGAATTGAAGTAATCTTATAGAATCAACAACCTAACTAGCCTAACAATTGTCAAATATTCAAAAGTGTTACAATTAAGTGAACTCTAGTCTCGTATAACAATTTAAATTATATTAGCACATTTTTCATACAAACCTATCACTAAACTTCCTATTTCATCCACTGTCATCGATCGCAACTTTTTCATAAATCCAAATTGTTTCACTTGATAGAAATAGTAAGTACTCTCGTATGCATGCAATGTATGAAGAGTTAAATTAAGTGAAGGAAAGAAAGTTAAGTCTAATTAAGTATAATATTAGAAGTCAAGTGAGTCAAAGTTAAAAAGGTAATTCCTTGTCAAGAAAATTTAAGTGAAGGGAAAGAAAAAAATGCCGATTTATGTTAAAGTGAAGTTCGAAAAATTTAGTTAAAGTGTCAAGTCATAGTTTTCTTGAAGAAAAGAAAGTTAAGAGTTTGCATGATTCCATATTTAGAAAATTTAGTGCTTATATACTCATGGTTGGGTCATTGTAATGTGAAGTAATAAGAGAGAATAAAATCAACTTGGTGGATGTATATGAGAGAATAATTAATGAATAGAACTTATTTATTCAAGAAGAAGCTTGTGTACTTGTTTGTCTTATGTTTGCATGTTTATTTTTCCATCTAAAAAAAAAGTGGTATTAGAGAAATTTTTAGCAAGGTTTCAAAGAACCAAACAAGTTAAAAAGGTCATGAGCTACTTCCACTGAGAGCCTTGGCTATTGTGAGTAGTCTACAAATCGAAGTTTTCATCCATTGGTCCATAAGGAGAAACTAGAGCTCGTCAAGAGTTTGTAAACATGACTACTAAAATATTAGGGTGAGTAGCCTATAGAGACACCAACATATCAAGAGGAAGGAGCCACCACCACTGACCAAAGAAATATTCTCCATCATAAGTTGTAGCCATGAGCCTCCATAAGAATATGCATAGAAGAGCTTAGCAAAATTTCTAGTAGTTGTTGGGAGCCACTGTTAAAGTGAAGGTTAAAATGTTTGTTTTTAAAGATAATAAAGTGTATGTGATGTTAATTTCTAGAAGGCTAACAAAATAAGGAAATAAGGTAGAAGAAAAAAGAAAGAGTACAACCATGGGTCACAAAGTAAGAATGAAGAAAACTAAGAAATTAAATCAAGAGGAAGAGACAAAGTATTTTGAAGATCTCATAGAGGTTCTCTCAACACTCAAGGCATATAAAAGACAAGTAGATGAAGTAGAAAAATTCGAGGATGAATGGATCACGATAAATCCGGTAACACTTCCAAAATTTACTAGTAAAAATTTTAATTTTTTGGAACTATCAAAATCAAAGATTTTTTTCGATGTAAAGAGTTGATTGAGTATCGATATAATAAAACATATGGTGAAGTATGTGATATATTAGTATTATATATTATAAAACATGCACTAGATGAGAAGTCCTTATGCAAGGTAGCAAAAGCTAAATTTTCCTGGGAAGCATGGAAGACCCTAGAAGTAGAATTTGGTATAAAGGAAAGTGACATAAAGAAACAAATTATGTCATAGTATATTGAAGAATCAATAGAAATTTAATTTAAGTTATGAGATTAAATGAGAGAGACTCTAGGAGTAAAACAAAGTTTGGAGAATCCAACTCAAATGTGGATGATGGTCATAAAGACTATAAAAGTGAAACCCATTATGAAAACATGCATATGGATGAAGAGGGCACATAAAAGATTACAGAGTGAGAATTTGAAGCCCCTACGTGTGAGGTAGAGTAATAACATATAAATGCTCTAGAACCACACTGTAACATGGATGGTGAAGATGATGGTGAATCCCACTCTGGCAAGACACATGTGGATGGTCACTGAAAAGTGAGTAGTGAATTGGTGAATCCAACAATAGTACTTGTTGATGATTGTGAAGCTTCCAATAAAGAAGTGAATAACATGTGTGATCTAGTTGGTATGCTTGTATTTTATGATGACCTCTTTGCATCAGAGTTTGAAGCATTTAAGTTTGAGAATAACAAAGACAAATTTTCATATGAAGTAATGGTCTGTGGAGTTGAATGTGCATCTCTCATGAATCCAACAACAAATGATGAATTTGGTGAAGTTGAAATTGTTAATGAGCACATGCATGCTCAGATATATCACCACAAAGTGGATGAAAATTATGTTGATGAAATTTGTGGTCTCTTTTTCGAAACAAGGATTGATTATGGAAATATGGAAAGTGCCATGTTTGATGAAGAGTTGAAGGTTGAAGGTACCACTGTAGCAGCAAGTTGTAACAACCCTGGTAAAAAATCCATGTAAAAGTTAATAAAGGTAAAATAAGATCTTGGTCATGGGACACGTGTTCCAAGTTGAATGTTTGGCAAAAAAATCCCTAGTGGATGTTCATTTCAGTTTATTAATGGTTATGGAATTTGGAAAAGGAAATGGAAAAGGCTTTGGAAAGTCATGAGGCATTTATTGACATTTTATTTATGAAAATAATGGAAAATGGGAGAAAGGGGAGGTGAAATGCCACAGGTTGCACATGAGGAGGAAAATGAAGGAAAATAATGGAAAAATGAAGAAATTATAGGCCTCATTGATAAAAAGGCTTATGAACATTAGTTGGTAGCTTTTGCACAAAAATTTTTCAGTTCAGTTTTGGAGCTCTCATTCTATTCTCTCTCTCATACTCTTGAACACTTTGAGTTTTCTTAAAGCACTCTTGGAGGAGTGTGGCATACTTGGGATTTGGAGCAAGAAGGTAAAGGAAAAGCAGGAAAGTGAAATACGACAAAAAGATCAATAGTTATAGTGGGTTTTCCTTGCACGTATTGAGTTTCAAGTATGGTTCTCTTACTAGTTTTGGCATGCATGGTATATGCACGTGGTTATTTGGTTATTATTTGTCATTGGCATGGGGGATTGCATGGATTGATAATGGCTTTGACTAGCATTGATATTTCCTGGATAGCTATGGTGTTGTGGGTTTTAATTTTGTTTTTTAGTTGGATTTCTTATGCGTTTGGTTATGGGTTGAGTTATTAGTTCCTAGAAGCCTTCGATGGAAAAATGCTTTGGAAGCCCAAAAACAAATGTGGATTGAGTTACTAGTCCTAGAAGCCCTGGTTGGAAAAAATGTGTTGGAGCCCTTGAAAGCTTGGGTAGATACCAATATGGTGATGGTTAATGATGTTCGACCGTGTGGTGGAATCACCGATTGAGGGTTGAGGTGGTTTCGCCTCTTGAAGCCCCAATTTGGTTTTGATTGATTTGTTCTATGAGATCTTGCATTCATTCTTGGAATATGGCATGGGGGTGACTGACTGAAAGAAATATTTGGTTTAGCCTAAACTATGGTCGGGTGGTTCATGGAAGTCCCATACCTGGTTAGCATATGAAAACATCAATAATAGCTCTTTCCCCTTGGTATTTTATGGGTAAATATAATTGTTTATATGTGGCTTATATCGTTGTTATATCCTTGATATTCTTGTTGGTTATGATTGAATTATATGACAGTGATAATGTATGGATTTCATCAAGTTTTGGTTAATCACTAAGTGTATAGTGACTATATGGATTAATTTATGGTAATTCCATTATTGTGATGAGGAATCAATGCTTCTTAGTGATTCTCATATTATTGTGATGCCCTTGTGCTTAGGTATATTTTTTTAACCTGTAGAATGCATATTTGTGACATGTTTGACGAAATGGTTGTCATGGATAGTAGGGGTCCACTCAAGTCCTTGGTCTAGTATTTACATTTTTATCCTTTTTTTATGTTACTTTTCATTTCTGAAAGTTTCAGGGAGTTCTGGGCAGTGGCCTGAGTCCTGTCCCTAAAAAAGTGGCTCATAATCCAGAGTTGTTGGCACATAAATGCCTGGAAAAGTCCCTAGTTACAGGCATCCATTATTGTGGGAGTGACCAGAGGTTGTAAGTCACATGCGTTCCCATTTCAAGGGATCTATTAAGGCTTTGATGCAGAAAAATGCCAGTTTGTCTCAACGGTTGGTCACCTGGATGGGTTGGATGGATCATGGGGTTTTTGTTGCAAGTGCAGAAGGTTAGGCTAGTTGTGTTCTGTCGATTCCACTTCCTTAACTGATATATAAGGAGTTGAATCATATCATGGTAACTATTGGTCACATGTTTTCCCCGTTTGGCCAGTTACTTGGGTAGATGTGGGAGGAGGGTTTTATAGAGTGGTATTGTAGCATGGTTCCATTATCCTTGGGTGATGTCTGGTTTCTTTTCCCCTTCGATGAATGTGTTATCATATGTACATGTCGGTTTCACATAGGTCCTTGTGCTTGTGATCTATGTGCTTGTTGTGTATCCATGGCATTGGTCATGATTGTAGTGGTGTCACCATGTGCAAGTTGATGGTGTCGTTAATGAATGTATTTGTTGCGATTTTATGTTGGTCGTGCATCAATTATGTGTATCAATGCTTATATGTTGTTATGCATACTTTGACTAGATGATGGTCATTGTGCATGAAGTCATGGTATGTGGTAAACATAATAAATGCACTAATAAATGGATAATGGTTGAAAATATGTTTATATGTTGATATGATTATATATATATATATATCTGTGTGTGTGTGTGTGTGTGTGTGTATTGTGCTAATCCAGTTGGTCTTGCAGACGAGATATCCTCTCTGAGCTATACTAAGGTACATTGGTTTATTTATGATTTTGTTTAGCGGACATAATATACCTTACATGAAGAAGAGATCAAATATGACTAACAAGATGGTAGACTACAGAGATTCTCCCTATGAATCAGATGAGTAGCATGGTGTTAGGAACTCTTCTGAATTAGCAGACACATATAGGAGTTTGAAGGAGGAAATAAGGATTTGCAAAGTAGATAATGAAAAAATAATGCAGGCATAGGAGAAAGAAGCATAAGTCAATATAATAATTATTTAGAGTTTGTTAGAATTGCAGAGATAGGGACCACTTTGGATCAACTATGGACAGGAGGATATGACTAACAGGGCATGTGTAAGTAGATCCCATAGTGGGCACAGGTAAGATAGATATGACATGATAATAGATGTCAGGTTCTTAGATACCTGAGAAAGGAGGGGTGATGGACATAGGTACTATTCTCGTGATTGTTTTGATAGGTATGATGGTCATCATAATTATCATCCTTAGGAGTTATAGGGGATTTTTTTGGATGAGTTTAAGAAAGAAAATCCACCTACATTCGATAGGGAAATTAATAAAACACAGGATGCATAAACATGGTTGATTGGAATGAATAAATTCTTCAGATTATGATTACTTAGAGAACATGAAGGCCTGTATCTCTACCTTTAGTCTTAAAGGTAAAGCAGATATTTATTGTGAATATGTAAAGAAAATTAGAGATATTTATGAGGAGGAGTTGACTTGGAGTGAATTCGAGAGACTATTCAGGAAGAAGTATCTATCGAATAGGTACTACGATGATAAGGAAAAAGAGTTTTATGAGCTAAATACAGACTATATTATCGATGAGGAGTACACTAGCATATTTCTGGAGTTTTTGAGATATGTGCTTTAGATCAATGAGGATAAGGCCAAGATTCAATGATTCATCAGAGGGTTGTCGATAACATTTAAAGATAGGATTGTGTTTGATGAGCCTAGATCATTGGAGGGGGCCATTCGGAAGCTAAAGAATTGTTATGAGGAATCAAAGCATAGATCTGAGACTAAATCGGACTGGAAAGGTAATGCAAGGAATAAAGGGAAATGGGATAAGAAGTGAGCAAGGCCTCGGGACACATGTAACAAAGAGAATGCAACACCACACAAGAAGTTCAATGCATCTAACAAAGGGAAGGGATTTTAGTTTGAGGAGAAGAATAAGGGTGTAGGTTGGAAGCCTATACAGTGTTGGACTTGTGGAAAAGACCATCACATGAGAGATTGTACACAAATTCAAGGTGGTAGACTGTAGATTTACAGTGCTCAAGAAGGACAAATATTGGGGGATGTTGGACAAAGTGTTCCTCAGATCTATGCAGCGTTAGATAATAGGTAGGAAGATCACCAGGCATCTATTATCGAGATGTATGGTAAGATTTGTGATCAAGTTGTTTCTATTTTGATTGGCCCTATATTTAATTATAGTTATGTTAATATTGACCCGGGGGATAATTGTGGTTTGAATAAAGAAGCGCATACAGAGTCTTGGTTAGTGCAGTTGGATACAGGTACAAAGAAGTAAGTTCATCATTGGGTAATAACTTATGCATTTGAGTTGAATGGTATTTCTACATAAACACATTTGAATGTATTTTCATTGGGTTCATATAACATGATTTTGGGTATGGATTGGTTGTATCTCCATAGGACAAAAGTGGAATTCTATGACAAAGATATTCAGTGCTTGGATGACAATGGAGAACAAAGAGTCTTGCAAGGTAAGAAGAAGGAAACACCAATTAGAATGGTGACAACTATGTAGACGAAGTGTAGTCGCAGTAATATGTGTGTGTTATTTTCAGTACATATTTCTAGTGACAAAGATAAGGAAGTTGAGGATGTAGATGTCTTGAGAAAGTACCCAATTTTACAACAGTTTTAGGATGTATTTCATATAGGTATTTCAGAGTTTTCGCCTTACAAGGAAGTGTATTTTTCTATTGAGTTGGTACCAGGGACAGCACCAACATCAAAAAAACCATACAAGATGAAAACTCCACATTTGGTAGAGCTAAAGTTTCATTTGAGGGAAATGTTGGAAAAAGGATACATTAGGCCAAGTGTATCACCATGGGGCACACTAGTATTGTTTGTGAACAAGAAGGATGGTACTCTTGGGTTGTGCATTCATTAAATGCAATTCAACAAGGTGACTATTAAGAATAAGTATCTGTTGTCGAGGATTGATGATTTTTTTGATCAATTGAATGGAACAACAATGTTCTCTAAGATTGATCTGAGATTAGGATATCATATGGGATTAGAATATTGACTAGTAAAATTTCTCCTAAGGGTCGCAGAACTAGGGTTCATAGATCAACTTGTATTCTATGGTTTCAAACCCTTCTTGTCTCCTTCAAGGGGGTTTCTTTAGGTCTTCAAAAATAATTCCTTTTTCTAACCAGATGGACTTTTTCTTTCACACATGTAGGGAAACGTACTTTTCAAATCATATTGTAATAGATCCATAGATGATATTATTGGTATTTACTACACCTTATTTGGAGACATCATTTTTATTGTAGGGGTTGGTACCTTTCTATTGGATGTGGTTGGTGATGTGAATACTACTCACCTTCTAGTAAATATTCATACTAACTCTAACAAGCCTATGGATTCTTGTTTAAAAATGGATACCCCTCTCAGCTTAGCTCATTGGATTATTTGTTTGTTCATGCTAATTGTTTTTCTCAACTTTCCTTCTCCAAGGGGTTGAGACTATTTTCTTCATTTATTTTAAATGGCCCAATGAAAGAAGAAGAATGGAGATTGTCTCCACATCTTTTCCATTTTGCTAAGTACAAATAAAAAGAGTCCAATTCTATAGCCAATAAACTAATAGCCTCTTGATACACCTTTATTGAGTTATGCATAGCTCTCACCTATCATTGTAGTTCAATTAAATGACATATAATAGCTCTAACATAAAAGAGTTTGATTTTATGCCCAAGACACCAGTATAAATGGAGTAGTTGTGAAGGCAATGATCTCCATTGGGGATTTCCATTTTTGTTGTAACATACAAGAAGAATCTTGGTATTGGAGGAAGATATAAAAGATCTTTGCCAAAAACAAAATATCATCAGTCTCCTAGTGCCATTTTTGCTAACTCATTAGAATGCAGGTAATGCATAAGTATTCATCAATATCTATGAATTATTTTCTCTTTCCAATAACAAAATAGGTTCATCCTAATATTGATATATAAAGTAAGGTTCATTAATATGTATGGTTCTTTTTTTTTTTATGATCCTATTTCTCTAAAGGATATCTAGTTTTTGAATTTTGTTTGGTATTAGATATGGTGACACATCTAAATATGAGGTAATTTTGGGTAAAATTAGAAGTGGAACAACAAGTTCTGGTTTGAATTTACTTTGTAGTAGTAGGCTACATGAAATTTCTATCGAAGGCTTTTGTTGTGGCCCAACATGGAATAATATTTGGATGAAAAGATTCATTATGGGTGGTATTTTTCTTAGCCCTTCAACTCATTGTATTATTTGTATGTTCATGGTATTTTTTTCTTTCAACATAGAATACCCAAATCACCCTGAAAGGCCATGAAAATGTAACTTTTGGAGGCATTTTTGGACAACCCCTGTCCCCCCAAAAAAAATTCATTAGAATAAAACTTTTAGAAGTTGTTGTTAAATGATTGCCTCTAAATGTTAAATTCTCATGAATTTTGGGGGAGGGGGATCGTTTAGTGTATTTAATGGGGCAAGGGGGCATGAGGGTAGCATGGATGGGTAGAAGAGAGAGGTTCGTGCATGGTTTACTCAGATCTATAATCCTAATAATAGAGAACGAGAAGGAGCCTTAGGGCCTTATGACATAGGGTCTAGGTGACCTATAAGTAAGGCAATGAGAAAAATTGATAGGGGAACCCACAATATTTGTGATAAGGGGATTAGGGGCCACATTATCACAACCCATAAGAAATTAACCCATAACCACTAAAGTGCCTATCCCTTTAACCCAAAGCCACAATCCCTTAATCCGTACACTCATAACTCATAAAAAATTAACCCCTTAAACCCCAAGCCACTAGCCCCTTAACACCTAACCCCTAAATTAGAATCCTTGAACCCCATAAACCCTAATCCACAAAATTAGAATCCTTGAGAATATAAAAATATGATAACCACAATACACGAGTGAAAATATCCTAGCAATCACTGCAACATTGATTATCATATCGAGGAAAAGTGTTGGAAGTTTCATCTAGAGCTAAATCCAAAGAACAAAAATAAATACAATAATAAGAAGAATCTCATGGCCACTGATTCAAGAAACCAAGTTGAAAGAAAATCAAATGTGGATGAGAAGATAATTTGTGCATCAGTGAAAATGGATGTGAATCTAATTATCCTTCAACAACATAAACATATAAAGATATACGTCAAGAAGACAAATATTGATGATTTTCAGACTCGAGATCGCAAGTGGATTTCATTGCAGTAGAGCTGGTCAAGAAGTTGGGGTTGGAAGTTTGTGGTCATCTAAACCCATATCCACTAGGATGGGTAAATAAGGATGTAGAGTTGAAGGTAAAAAAAAAACAATGCAAAATTAGATTTTCCATCAATATTTATTTTATTGATGAAGTAGAACTAGATGTGGTTCCCTTGATATATGTGGAGTATTTTTTGGGAATCCCTACATGTACATGCGATATGCAATATTCATGTGGAAATCCAACCAGTATTGGCTCACCAAGTTGGAAAATCATTCAACATCAATTCACACAAAGGTAAGTCAAAAATTTCACTCGTGAGTTCCAACCATGCCAAGAAATTGATCAATTCCATCAAGAAGTATGTTTTATTGTATTTAAGAGAAAATTTGTCTGTAAAAGTTAGTAAGAGGCAAGGCATCCCCAAAGGAGTGTACTAAGAAACAAAAATAACAAATGGAAGAGTTGATATATGCATAAAAGGATGTGTTCAGGGAGCCTAAATGGTTACCACCTAAGAGGGAAGTGGAGCATGAGATCCAACTATTGTCGCACTCCCAATTTCAAAAAATTGGGTTGTACGGGAAATTTGTTATAGAAGCGGGTGAAGTGAATAAATAGTTGCAACAACAAATAGAATATGGTGTCATTCGACCAAGTACATCACCACATGGGTCACCCATCATCAATGTGCCAAAGAAAGACGATACTTGGTGGATGTGTATACATTACCAGGTGTTGAACAAAATCACACAAGAACAAGTACCCTCTATCATGGATAGATGATTTGTTGGATCAAATTCAGTAAGAAAAATGCTTTACCAAGCTGGACTTAAAGTCTGGATATCACCAATTTTCAGTCAAAGAACAAGATACCTAGAAGATCACCTTCAAAAATAGGCAAGGTTTGTATGAGTGGTTAGTCATGCCATTTCGCCTATGTAATGCACCAACTACGTTTATGAGGTTAATGAATGACGTATTGCACCCTTTTATATTTTCATTTTTTATTTCCAATTTTGATGATATATTGGTATACAATGTTTTCTAGGAGGAGCACATCTCACATTTCACATAGGTGCTAGATACATTAGAGAAGCACCAACTACTAGCAAATCTCAAGAAATGTGAGTTTTCAAAACAACGTTTGGTGTATTTAAGGTATGTGACAGGTGGAGAAGAGATGAAGATATATCTTACAAAGATGGAAGCCATCATGAAATGGTCCATGCCTACTAATGTTTCTAAGATTAGGAGTTTCATATGGGTAGCACAGTACTTGAGGAAATTCATAGCCTCATTTTCAATAGTAGTAACATCGATCCACACATTAATAGCAAGTGGAAAGAGTTTTCAGTAGGGAAAGCATCAACAAAGGGATTTCAAGGAGCTAAAGAAGAAAATTAGTCAAACACCAGTTCTGGCATTACCAAACTTGTAATAAAATTTTGAAGTGGAGACATATGTGAGCGGGTATGCTATGGGGGTAGTCTTGATGCAGGGTAGAAGGCTTTTATGGCACCATTCTGAAGTATTTTATGGGGAAGCTCTTAACTACCCTACCTATGACAAGGATCTCTATGCCTTGGTGCCAACTATCAAGAAGGGAAGCATTATCTGATGGGAAAGGAGACAATAATCCACACATATCACCAACCACTACAGTACTTACAACCATGGATTAAGATATAACATAACATAAATTACAAGTGGATGGGGTTTCTACAACAATTTCATTTGGCGACCAAGTACAAGAAGGGAAACACAAAATAGTTGAATGATATTCTCTCAAGGCCACCCCACATGATACGGGTAAATTTTTCTACCCTTTTAACCAAGACCTTTTGCTTCGGCTGATGTGTTAGAATTAAATTTTATCAAAAGAATTAATGAGCCATTCATATATAATCAAGAGGAACAAATGTCAACAATCACACAACAAAACACAAGAAGTTTAATAACGGAGTTTGTCCAGTATGGAATACATCTCCAAGCCTTGGTGTCTTCATGGTCTTGGCCGCTTCATTTGGTGTTGTAAATGGTTATATTTTACATGGACAATGTTGACTTGTCATACAAGGAAATGGGCCCTCAATATGAGTGGAAAAGTCTCTCCAAGAGACATTCTGCTGTAGGTATCTGTCACTCATACAGACCTCCTATCAACATGAAAACTTCACACATGGTGACAAAGAGTTTCCCTCCATCAAGGCAACAAAGGGATCTCGCAACATAAATCACCATTCATGATAAATACATATCACATCAAATAAACATAAAGATTATACATCATACATCAAGAAAGATTCGACAACAACAAATAAACATAAAGATTTGCATCATACATTAAGCAGGAATCGACATGACATAAAGCATATCACAACAAATATCAATGAACTACATGGCAACAACACTTCATATACCTCAAATCTAATGTTGGTTGAAGAATAGGTCACTCAGCTGCTGGATTTGAATGCACCATCAAAATTGTGGCATTGAATGGCATGAAATTGACTATCCACATGCTGAAATCCGACACCGTCATTCCAATATGGAAAATGGTAGAAAAATCGAGACCTATGTTATAGAAATTGACACCTCCATCAGGTTTCTATTGCCGAGAGGTATAAAATCAATATAAAATTTATCCAATTTGGACACTAGGAAAATTTGACCCTCCTGAAAATGATGATCAATTAGAGTTCCCCTGCCCCTGCATCTAGCTCATGGTTCCACTTGCATGAAAATAAAATATTAATAAGCCTCAATCTATGTACCACTCCTTAGGTCTTCCTCCTCTGCCTGGGTGGACTGAAGAAATGGGGTTAACTATCAATTTGCGGGCAGACACAACGAGAGGCATTGTGGTGTGTTGGCAGAGTCGTTAGAATGGCTAAAGGGAGGCTAGGGGATCAATCCCAACCCTCATATCCGGAACCCGCGTTTTATTTTTATGCAATGCTGTAGTGTGAGTTGTAAATAGTTTGAAGGTTGGGCACATTTTTGGGACTGTCGCGTGGGCAGGGCCAACGGACAAGCTAGCGGTGGGTTCAAATCCCACCGGTTCCGTCGGGCTTCGGCCTTGTATATAGCATGGACGATGTTTACACCATGGTCTTGTCATATGGTGTGGATATGTATTTACGGTGGGCGGGGCTTGCTCCATGCGGCCTCGACCCAACCGAACCTCATATGCGATGGTGGTTGTAACATCCGATGGGGGTGGCGGGGTTGACACCTCATCACCCAACAAACTTTTTATTTTTAATATTGTTTATAATATGACATGTAATCGTGCGATGAGAACTTCGACCAAGGGTGGTGGGGGTCATGGCCCGCCACCCTTAATTTAATATAACTTTTTGTCGTTTAAACCAAATTGGATTTTTTATTTTATTTTAATGAAAATAAGGGTTATTGGGAAAATTAATGAGGCCACAATTTCACCCATTTTCGGGAGCTAGGTTCCCTGCCAGTTGACAGTGAATTTGTGGGACACTTAAACCTTGTCCATGCCCAACTTTGACCAAAACTTTGACTCACCCTAACTTCTTTATACATGCTTAGATTGGAGATCCATTCACACCGTTGGAATCAAGGCGATGAGTACTTCAACATGAACCTAGTTCGAGAGTCATCCGAACACTTTGAATATTGACCTATCATCAGCTCTCTTGGTCTCCTAAGGGTGTCTGGAGCCACCTGGATCACTACATCAAAGATCAAAACTTTGATAACTCTTATGGAAATGGATCCATTCACCCATGATACATACAAAGAGTCATATTCAGAGGATGAGGACTTCAAATAGGTGTTTCAATAGTTTCAAATTCATAGTCATGTGCATGATTATGATAACACAATTTACTACCATCTTTAAGATGGGTTACTATACATGTTGGATAAGCTATGTATTCCTAATGGTGAGCGATTGCAGTTGATTATAGAGGCACACACCTCCAAGGTTGCAGGTAACTTTGGTGTAGGGAAGATCGTGGCCAACTTGTAGAGGTATGTGCATTAGCCCAAGATGCAAGAACAAGTAGTGAGGTTCATAAAAAAATGCATGCTTTGTTGTACTAGAAAGCCTAACAACAAGAAATAGGGTCTATTTCATCCCTTAACTATACCCGCTCGTCCTTGGGAAAGCATCTCCATGCACTTTGTGGGAGGTTTACAAACAACCAAGAAGGGACATCACTACCTATTCATGGTAGTTAATATGTTCAACAAGATGTGTGGACATATTCCTTGTAAAAATACCATCAATGGACAAGAAGAAATGAAAAATTTCTTTTGAAAGGTATGGGTGCCCTCTGGGATATCAAACTACATTGTTTCAAATAGGGATACAATATTTTTCAATGCATTCTCAACTACATAGTGGGAGAAGATGAACATGAAGTTGAAGAGATCTACAATATTCCATCCACATGCAGATGGGAAGAAAAAAAGTAGTCAATAGGACTTTGGTGCAAATTATGAGTGGATACAAGCAGAAGCGTATGAAGACCTGGGATGAAAATATGGTATATATACATCATTATTACAACAACGAAATCCACACTTCTACAAGAAATCCCCCATTTGAAACCTATTTTAGATATTTTCCACCAAGTTCACCTTTGGACATTGCACATGAACAATAATGAGGAGTGAGGGAATATTTTACAGGAGACGAATTGAGGGCTACAACAATTATAGAGAAGATCAAGAAAATCCATATACATGTACAAGGGACATTGTAGAAGTTGAAAAATAAATATAAGGCCATGCATGATCAACATTGAACAAAGAAATCATTCATGGTGTTAGAGAGAGTATGACTACAATTGAACAAGGAAATGCTACAGGGGCCTGGTAAGAAAATAAAGGCTCTAAGGTATGGTCCCTTCAAGATATCTGAAAAGGTGCATGATAATGCCTATCGACTCAATTTACCACCATATATGTGAATTTACTCAATTCCGAATGTAGAGAATTTGAAACTCTTTGAGCCTTCCATGCTAGAACATGAAGAGGAACAAGTCTACCTTATGTTGAAGATTTGACACCAAATGCTCAGGAAAAGTTAACAAAAGATACGATTTTTCAAAAGAGGTATAGAACTACAAGAAAAGGGAAACATTACCTTTGACAGATTATATTGAAAGGATAACTTCTAGGCAAAGCTAAATGGTACACCCAAGAGAAGGCAGAGGAAAAATTTCCTCACCTCATTTAGTAGAATATTTTGGGGACCAAAAGCCTCCCAAAATGGGGAGGTGTGATCCATATTGGACCATTATATTATTTTTCATCCATCCTGATGCTTTCAGAGTGGAAAAAGTGGAGGAATCATTTAACGAAACCATTTTTACTAGCAGGACCCAGTTTGGAAAAACAAGGTTTGAAACCTTTCGAGAGAATTTTTAGGCATGAAATGACACTTTTTGGGAGGTAAAATTTTGTTTTTTAGCGTCACACCCTTTTTCCTATTCTACACATAGAGACTTATCTAATGGTGCAAGAATCACATCAATCAAAATATGTATGCGAAATTTATGCCACTCAGAAGTTGACCTTCCTATTTTCACCTACATTATTTGTGTATTGTGGTAGCCCACGAGCCACAAACCATACTTCTTTGTACTTGCAGCTGTATTTCAATTCAGAGAAAGAAAGCAAAGTGGCCTCACCTTCCAACTGATTTTTTCTCGTGAAAGGGTTTCCTAGAGCATATCTTGTGTCAAATGTGTGTGAGATTTTATTTCGTTTTTTTTTCTATTTTCAACATAATTTTAAACTCACATGCATGCACTATTATAAGTAAATATACATATTTGGAAATCTAGTAAAACTGTAATAGTGTAGAATTCTCATATTTTAAATATAAGTTTATGAGATGTGTTGTGGCGAAATGTCCAATGGAATATCTATGACGGTTTACTGATCACAAAGCCATCGTATTCATCAAACAAAATTTGAATATAGGACTATTTAGAGAAATGGATGGAGAGAAAGAAACACAATTCTTACCTAAAAGAAGCTCTTCAATCTCCTATAGTCCCGAGAGTTGAGCATGTATATTTGAAGACATGGAAAGATTACTAATAATAAATTTAGGAAGGCCATACTTTTCCCTATAACTTGTGATAGATTCCTATAATTTAGGGAAGTGGGTTATGAGCCTTATGCTACTTTTTTAATCCAATTCTATATTTTTGAGTTGTGAAAATTAAATATAAAAAATCATATGTATGCCATTTACCACATCTAAATGAAATCATTTGTAATCCACCTCCTACATGAAAATGATATTTCCATGCCTAATAGTAATTTTGTAGATTATCACTTTCGAGAAATTTAAGCACACTAAAAATTTAAACACGCTAACATCCAAAGCCATTCTTCTCATTAAAAAAATCCTAACAAATTTCCAATTTATTTGAATGCATCCAACCCAAATCAAAATAACCTCCATTTTTCAAATATCACTTCAAAATCAACCTTCCATTTAAAAAAAATAAACAAAAACAAACCCGACCCATGCTACTAAAACTAAAGAATTTTAACATCCTCGGGAGTGTGCATGGTGCATACCATCCAACCCCAAGCCAAAATCATGCATTTGGGTGAATAACTTTAAATGTGACCACTCATCCATTTTTTGAGCATGTCCATAGGCATTCTCCAATCAGACGTACCTATTGGGGCCATGTCCTCCATCATTTAGATGCCATGAATTATACGCCTTCACCGAACACAAGTTTAGACTCCTCCGTTCGACGCTTGATGCACGTCCTATGTGTCCGGGAATGCTCCATAATAGCTTTGGTCAAAGGCCCAACTGTCAAAGATGACGATTAAACCTGCGGTCCACCGCTCATCAATTCCGAGGTGAGTAGATTCCATAAATTAATGATTTCTTGAAATTAGGGTTTGCTAGAATATCTTCAAAGAATATTAGGGTTTGATTTCCATTTCTTGAAATTAGGGTTTGAAAGAATATCTTGAAAGAATATTAGGGTTTGATTTCCATTTGCCGAGGGTACTGTAGGATGGGAGATTGGTGAACATGTAAAGATTCGTCTGATCCATGGAGCTAATCTTTAGTACCCTTAGTACACAGCCAACTTATTTAATAATTTCGTGAATGAAAGATTTGGATGATATACGCAGGTTTCAGCGGAAAATATGGATGATATACGGAAAATATGTTTTTTTTCCACGTGTAAATGATCAACAAAGGATGTTGGTGAGCCGAGATGTGATGACCAGCCATCAGCGGATTGTCTCAATAATCGATGATTTACTTCTTCCATGGTCCAGATCTGTCTAATCCAAAGCGGGATGTGTAGTCAGTAAATCTAGGACAAGCCCATCTCCACGTGGCACTAACTCCTGAGCATCCCTACTGATCTACGGGAGCCTTCCAGGTGACTGCGGAAACCATGATCCTCCTACCCCACTAAAACCTTAATCGTCATTTAAGAATTGTCTTCAATCTTTCTCCTTAATAAAGCCATTCTTAATTCTATTGCCCATTTCGAGAATATTCGGATAACAGTGACTTTAATTTTTTTTTAAGGACCTCACTTCAATCTCTAGATTTCAAAATATTATGCGAATGGATTCAAAGTCATATGAAATTAAGATATTAGTAAAAGTGGCAATATTTTATGGCAAATTTTAATAATATTGTAAATTTTTTTATATTGTAATTATTAATTTTTTTAAAATAAAATAGAGTTTCACTAAAGACAACTAGTTTAGTTTTAGAATAAGATTTTTAGAACTTAAATTTAATTATTAAGAATAATTATTATAAGGATGGTATTGATTTGACTTTCATCAAATATTTTAAATTAGCTCATCCATATTTATATTAATATAAATATAAGTATGGTTCATAAAAGGCAATAGGCTAATATCAACCATCTTTATTATTATTTATTATATATATTAAAATTATTAAATAATAATAATTAATAATAAAATCTAACAGATTAATATTATAAACCCAAAAGATTAATCAACCAAACTAATTATTAATATTATTTATTATTATTATTATTATTTCCTAATAGTTAACCAATTAATAAATAAATAATATAAATCTAAATATAAGGAAGTAATAATTAAAATATCAATAATTATTAAATAATAATAATAATTAATAATAAATTATAATAACTATTATTTAATAATTAAAATATTAATAATTATAATAATTATTAACAATTATAAAATAATAATAATAATGATGATGATTAGCGTCCGCTAAGTCTCTCTCAAAGTTTATCTCGAGGAACAATGTCAACAAATTTTCTAATGTCCACAAAAAAAACAGAAGAGATTGGCTTTAATATTGCGAAATTCTTCTGCAATAATTCTGACAGTGACAAGATGGTCAATAGTCAGGCAATCTCTCCTAAAACGAGCTTGTCCATTAGCTCTTTTTCCTTGGCTTTCAAGTCAAAGGCTAAGCTTCTTTTCCAAAATGAGCCCATAAAGCTTGGCCATGATGTGGCTAATCATAATGGTCATGTAGTTAGATGGAACATTTTTTCCCCCATTTTTAAATATATGCACAATAAGGCTTTGCATCGAAATCTAAGGGAAGCCATGTGTTACAACCAAATCGAGAAGCTTGTGGAGATGAAGAACGAGGATATATATTTCCATTTTAAGGATATAAGTTTGGTAACCTTCAATATCTTTAGCTTTCCCATTAGCGAGCTTATTAATACTAGACTCAATGTCATCTAGAGAGAATACGTTTGGTGAGACATGGTATTGCACCAAGAGTGCTACAACTCCTAGAGGCTACTCTACTCTACTTTATCAACCCAAGGTTCATACAAACTTGGAGGTGATAGTGCTATATACACAGTAGATGCATTCTACTCATGTTATCCTCTTCTCATTTCTACAACGGGGTGCTACAACTAGGGTTACTTCTAGGATATGAAGTTTGTCACACTTCTGAATGAAAAGTAAGACTGAAAATAACTCATGACATTACTCTATCAGAAATACAAGAAGCTATTCTATATCATAAAGACTCATCTAGTTATTTTCAAGAAAGGAAATCCACACTTAACCTAATGCAAGAAATAAAGTTAAAATAAGTGGCATTCAATATTTAAATTGTTGAACTAAACTTGCAGAAAGGGAAACTAATCTAGGCACACATGTTGACCCAAATGAATGATTGAAATCTATCTACCTCATGCTTGAATACTATGCTTAAAAATTCATCTATCAATGACCTAACTATGTTTGTAAATAAATCTGTTTTCCAGGAAAAGAAAGAGGTACTAAGGTGACCTAAGAGGGTCTTGGGCTCATGGCTTCAGAGTTGAAGGTGTCTTGGAGGTTCTTCTAGGTCTAGATGAGGTGAAAGAGAGGTTTTGGGCTAAAGAAGTGACTGACTGGCGCTGCTACATGATCATCTATATCATTTCCTATAGTGCTACACGCTGTCCTGAAACGCTACAAGAAACATGCCGAGAGTAGTTTGAGGCCAGAAATGGTGAGGAAAGGGGCCAAAGAGGTGAAATGAAAATGGATCTAGGTGGATGGAAGGTAGCCAACCCTTTTTCCAAGCTCAGAACTTCTCTCAAAGCCTGTCTTGCACCTCCAAGATGGCTCTCAGTTTTGTGGTGGAGATGTCCAAAGAAATGGCTGAAGGTGATTTAGCTGGACGGTGGTTGATAAAGGGTGGAAAAAGAAGCTAATGGTGTTGGTGGAGTCCTCCTCTGCTACTATACTCAAACCTGCAAGAAAAATACATGTTCATGCATTTATCATTGACAAATATATTATGAAAATGGTGGAAAAGATGAGTTGAATTTAAGGAAATCTACTTATGCACTTAAAACAAAAAAATAACTCTGCATCTACAACATGTTCATGATAAACATAGCAACCTATCTAAATTTTCCAAGAAATCATAAAATGAAAGCAAATTTGGGTATGTGGTGAAGATCTACCCTCCTAAAACCTTAATGGAAGAGGTGAGAGAGGGAGGCTTTAACACACAGTTTTAGAGTTTTCTATGCTACTGCAACATGAAAGGTAAAGACTAATGACAACAACATGAAATGGAAGCAATGCAACTACAACAATATGAAATGTAAGAAAACTAACTACAACACTCGAAATGGAAGCAATCTAAGTACAATGAGATGAAATGTAGGAAAACTAACTACAACAGTATAAAAGGTAAACAAAAATAGATAAGAGAGAATAAGGGCAATGGATTGGGCTCTAACCCATAAGCTCAGCTCCTTGAAACTAACTTAGTGAAGAAGAAACTGAATACTCATTTTATTTCATAACCAATTATTCTACGTAGAATATGAAAGTCACAAATGTTTATTACAAGAGCTAAGAGTGCTCTATATATCTCCCAAAATTGAATCCTAATGAACTCTTTCTCTACCCTATTTATCCTAAAGGGTAGCTACCAAAATCCCTTAAAAAGTAGGTGATTTGTCTCCTTGGACCTCGAGAGAAGTGGAGCTTGGCTCCACTTGATCTTCCACTTGCTTGGTTGCCTTTGATTTCGAGTTGTTGGAGGAGAATCTTGAGGATCCTTTGAATTGCTTTAGGAGTTAAGGAGGTGGTCAACCCCCTACAATCACTCCTAGATGTCTACGCCGAGCCCTGATTGTGCAATCTTCAGCAAAAATGACATATTCTATTGATTTTTCCACATTTAAACCACAATAGGAATTCAAAGTATGATAAACCTCAATACACCATCTACACTAAGAAACATATTACCATAATTCAATTAAATGTGAGAAAGAGAGACTAATAAGGCTAAAAATGTGAGAATTAACCCCTTAAAATGTACCTAATGATGGTGCTCATCATAACCCCCCTACCAAATGGTTTCTCATCCTCTAAGCAACTTAATCCTCTTTCTTTATATCTTTTAGTGCCTTTGTGGCTTCTCTGACATCCCAAGGAATCAGTGAAGGAGTCACATCAGGGGGGTAGAATCTAGCATTCTTTTCTACCTCCTCTCATTCTCTATTTTCTTCAGCTTTGTCTTTTCCTTCACCCAGCCCTAACATCAAAGGTGGACTGGGTTTCAAGCCAAGATATTGGATCTTCATTGTATGCATAGCCCTCTTTTAAAAAGGTGCCCTTTCTAGGGAATTTATCAATCTCTTTGGAGTATGATACTCCATGTTTCTAAGGCTAAAAGGGAGGCCATTCCATCTCTTCTGACTTTCCATTACACATTCCTCTCTTAATAGTCTAGAAATGTCTTCAAAGTGTGCAATGGATTGTGCTTGGGTGTTAGGGTATTTATCTTCAAGGCTTGCATCATTTGTTATCATTAGGTGATTATTAATGAGCCCTCTAGCGATGAATAGTTCTGCCCTAATATGGAGAGGTTCCTTTCCTTCTCTTCTCATCACCCTTTTTACCTCCTCTGCCCTTGCCTCCTCATTGGTCATCCAAGAGGCTAGGGCCATCAACTGCATATCCCCCATCCTAGGGTTAGGATCCCAAATGTTTAAATTAGTTAAGATAAGATTATGCATATAAAATTATGCCAACTTGGCCTTATCTATTATGTTGGATTGATTGCAAAAGTCAAAAAATTATCTACAGTTTTGGAAAGGTAATGATCCATAAGAAGCTAGTGTTTTGATCTGAAACTGAAACCACTGTTCCTTCAGGTAGATGGCATAAGATTTTGAAGGATTCCTATGTTGTATTGCCTCCATGCACAAATATGCCATGCTGGCAATCTGCTTATCCTTCTCTTGTAGCTGGCTTTGTAACCTTGCATTTTATGCTTGAGTTTCTTATAGCTGCTCTTTTAACATTGCTTCCCTAAGTCTGACATCAGCTAAATCCCTCCCCATCTCAGTGATTTTTTCTTCAACGATCCCTACATCTTGCACACCATTTGTTTTGGAAATTTTCATCCAGTGATGTGTGTGTGCTCTCTCTTGCTCTAGTTGATAAAATAAGGGAACTAGGAGATTTTTAGGGATCAACCTTCCTCCAATGAAAGTGTAGTAGGAGCTTATATTTATCTATGGGCTAGGATGTGTAACTATTGATATGTCTTTTGGAATAGATTTTGGAGAGGCAGACTCCTCTTTTGATTCTTCCTCTTCCTTCCCTTTGACATACTAACTTTCAATTTGTGCCTCTTTTTAAAAATCTTATGCATCCTACCCTTCCAAAGGTACCTTATCTCCTCCCCCCATGGCCTTCTGCTCTTTCTGTGACACATCTAGAGTTTCATGTAGAATTGAGAGAGTTTCTCGTAGCAAACTCTATTTTTCCTGTAGAAAACCCTCCTTTGATTGTTTCCCCTCATTTTCTTCTTCTTGAAGGTTTGTGGGGATTGGAAATTTTTTGAGGCTTTGAATAATGTCTCCTCATATAGGTCACATGTGTCTTCTCAGGTGAGGTAACCTCTTGAATTTTTCCCTCTTCTAGGCTTATTTCATCTTTGTTCTTGGGTGATTCTTCAATTATTTTTGGGATTTTGGCTGGATTCTAGGGTCTTCCTTGCTTCACCCTGGCATTATTTCTGGTCCTGAAGTACATGAAGGTATGTATTTTCCTCTTTGCCTTCACTGGTGTGCTTAGAGTGTCTAAGGTTGCAACCAATTCTTTTTCTAAGCTTCCAGGTGATAGGCTGGTTTGTTGGGGAGAGATGTCAGTGCTCATCATGGGGTATAATATCTCTTCCTCTCTTGTCTTTCCTTCATTTACTTTCTCTTTCTCTCCCCCCACCTTTTCGTCTTCTTCTCCTTTTTCATGTTTCTCTTCCTCCTCCTATTTTACTTCCTTTATTTCTAGGGTTTCTGTGTGTTCTTCTTCTACCTCCATCTCCTCTTCTTCCTTTGTTCCTTCAATCTCTCCTTCTTCCTATTTCATACCCCTCTCTCCAAGACTAGAGTTAGGGGTTTGTACAGGAGTGACAACTTGTGTCCCTATGAATGCTTCCCTATCCATATCTATGAATGTGGACCAAGGTACATGTATGTTTAACCTATTGAGAGAATTTCCTACTATAATTTTGATGAGGCCATGGTGAGCTAAGTGTTGATAGTTCCTTTCCCTCACTCTCTGGCTCATGTCTCTGATGGAATGTATTAGGAAGTATGGAATGTTTAGTCTCTACTATAGTGGTAGATCTCCTTTGAATCTAAGCTCATGTAATAATATGAAGTCCATAAACCACACCGATTCTTCCCTCACAGGAAATGTATTTCACGATGTGATATGCCACTTCATCCCACGGGTAAGGGGGGCTTTCCATTCTTACTCCATTTTTATCCTCAATGTACTCCTCATTAGGCAAAAATAAGCTCTTTCTATAGGTAGTGTTGGACACTCTATCTTATTTGTTCCACTTGACTCCTAGAGGCAAGATTGTGTCTCTACTAATGAATTCAAGGATTATGGTGATGTCTAGTCCTCTAACCACAATGGTGGCCCTATCAGCTTCTTGTGAGTGCAAATCCACTACAAATTCCAGAGCCACTTCATCATCAAAGCCCTTGAAGAGATCAAATAATCCTAGCCACTAATTATTTCTAAAAATATCAACCACCTAAGGGTGTAATCTAATTCTTTTGATATCTGTGGGTTCCCTTTTGTTAAAACGTTCCCCCATTTTATGACTGTGTTATGGATATGGTTGGATGGTTTTTGTCTTATAACATTGGTGATGTGGGACCTCATAACGCAATTCAACACAAAGTCAGAATTTCTTGACCCTACTTCTCTTAACAACCTCGTAAATTCTGAATTATTGTTATGACTATGTATAATATTTTTAATGAAAATTTGCATAACATGGTGGGGTGGCATCCACTTATGCATTTTGTTGTTTATTTATTTGGAAAATGGTGGTGTTTGGTGTTAATACCATCTATGAGTGGCTCTTATGGAAATTATGATCACTATGTAGCATTCCTATAGATTTCCTGTGACATCAGTAGACTTCTTGTAGTACGGGAATGCATGATAAAATTCAACCTTGGTGCGAAATTATTTGATGTATCCTGCCCCTCTCTTTCTCTAAATATTTTTGAAATGCACAATGGAATGAATGAGGGTGAGCCAAAGCGCATTTTTATTCCAAATTGAGCGGACTTGGAGTAGAGTGGTGAATTGGATTTGGCACGGGGTTTACTCTTTTGGACCGTTGGCCCCACTCAAGCCAATCATTTCTACCTACCTCATAATCACCTCTATATCCCCGTGTTATCTTCCTTGAATGATTTGACAACCTAGATGGCATCTAAAACTACACTTCTCCTTCACTTTAACTTTACGAGGGTGGCCAAGTTAACTGGCCACCTTTTTTCCTTTTTAACTCTCTATTCTCGACATTAATTAATTTTAGAAATATGATGCATAGAAAGAGGGTGAGGGAGCCACACCTGAGCCTACCTACTACTGAGGAGTTGTAGAATTTCTTTGATGTAGGGCTCTAGAGTCTGGTGATAGCCATCAATGTTTTTTCTTTGCTATTTTTTTCATGCATATTTTCTCAGTGAGCAACTTATTTCTAAGTGAGCTGCTTATTATTTTTGTTTGCTTATTCTTTTTTGTAGGTTTTGCATGGGGATCCTCAGGTGTTGTTGCTAGTGTGTAATTACTCCTAGAGTCCTCTGGTGATCATCTGGATCCATATTCATCATCCACCTCTTGCATTTTTGGCTTGTTGTGACATGTACTAGATTTTTAGAGGAAGTGATCATCCTCTTGTAGTAGTCCCCTTTTTGTTTCTTTGGAGCTCCATTTAGCTGAGAAATTAGAAGAAGGAGTGGAAGGATTCTAGGGATGGATTTATGGAGTGAATGGAGTGGTGGAGAGATGAAGGGAGAGGCCTTGTATACAAGTTTAGCTAAACTATCTCACAGTGGCGAAAGAGAGGGTTTAGTGAATGAATAATTATGCATGGAGTGGAGTGATGGTGAGGAGTGGTAGATATGGATAAAAGAATTATTTCATGTTTTCCTTGAGGGTTAGGTGTTCTTGAGTGAGCTTGTTATCTCTCGGATGAATTTCTTGTAGAAGTACATGGTTTCCTGTAGAAGTACAGGGTTTCTTGTAACACTACAGAAAATGTTGTAGCGACCTGAAAGCTTTCTGTAGCACCTCTGAAAAAACATGGGGTTTTTTTCTCACATGGAGGGAAAAATGGATGGATGGATGCATATTGGGGTTGATTGTGGAGTGGGTAGGTAGAGGAGAGAGAGAAGAGAGAAAGAATGTTTCTCATCCTTTTCTCAATTATCCTTGATCAACAACCTACAAAATAGAAATAGGCGAGTGCAGAGGTGTTGTTTCATTTTTTACTTTTCTCTTTGTTCCCCCCATCCTTTTTAAAGACAGGTGGGATGCCTCCAAATAGGTTTTCAACCCACCATCCTACCTTGGGCACCTCATAGAGGTTTTCATCCGAGGATCTTTTATTTTTATTTATTTTATTTTATTTTATTTTTTTCTCCGAGATCTCCTTATGGACTTTTTCAACCTAAGAGTTGACCTTGGATGCCTCAGATAGGTTTTCACACATGCCCCTTTATTTTCTATTTTTTCTTTCTCTAGGAAGGCGAAGGGTTGGAAACTATGGAGCTTCCAATGATGTTCACCTCCTTTTTTATTGAATCGATAAAATCAACCTTAGACGGGGGCTTGTTATACATTTTTTGGATGCCTTAGAGAGGTTTTAACCCATGCCCCTTTATTTTCTATTTTTTATTTCTCTAGGAAGGCAAGGGACTGGAAACTATGGAGCTTACAATAATATTCACCTCCTTTTTTATTGAATTGATAAACTTAGCCTTAGACAAGGGATTCTTATACATTTTTAGCATGTAACCATTGACAAGCAGTGGGATCCCCTCCTCATCTATGGTTTCGATATGAATAACTCCATTTTCATGGAAATTTTCCACTTGATAAGGTCCTAGCCCCCTTTTTATCAATTTTCCTTTGAATTCCATGAATTTGGAGTCATAGAGCAACACCCAATCTCCTTCTTGAAATGTATTTTCTTTGATGTGTTTGTCATGCCAAATTTTCACTTTCACCTGAATTACCTCTATGTGAAGGAGGGCCTACATTCTAAAATCATCCAAATCATTTAGCTGGCAAAACCTTTCTTTTTGTGCCTTTGTGATGTCCGGGTCTAATTGAGCTACCATTCTTAGGGTGTTGTACAAACTCAATGGAAAGAAGAGGTTTCTCCCCATAAACTGAATCATATGGAGTAAACCCTGTGGTGGTATTCCAATTAGTATTGTAAGCCCAAGTGGCTTCCACCAATCTCTTTGCCCAATATTTTCTACTGTCGCTCACAACCTTGGTGAGGATGTTCTCCAAGGCTCTATTTGTCACTTCCACCTGGCCATTTGCTTGAGGATGATAGGAAATGTAATTCTTGTGCTTTATATTATGCCACATCAGGAGGTTTTCAATGAGATGAGATGTAAATTGAGCCCCCTGATCAGTGACTACCTCTTTGGGGTATCCAAACATGTAGGACACATTATTTCTTAGAAACTCAGTTACCTTCTCTTTTTTTGCTACGTTTACGACTCTTGTTTCACCCCAATTGGTCAAGTATTTTGTGCATACTATGATATACCTTTTCTACCTGCATAGTGGATCAAGGGGTCCAATGAAGTCTATGCCCCACTTGTCACATGCCTCTAAATCCACCTGAGGTTTCAAGGGAATTTCATCCTTCAGTGTAGGTATGCCCATCCTTTGGATCTTATCACATCTACTATTGTATATTCTGGCATCTTAGTGGAGGGTAGACCAATAGTAACCTGGTTGAAAATATTTGAAGGTTGTCCTCTTAGCAGAAAGGTGCCCCCCACAAGGACCATAATGACATGCCGAGAGGATGTCAAAAACCTCCTATTCTCTCACACACCTTATGAGAATTTGGTCAGGACCCAATTTGAAGAGATTTCCACCAATACAGGTGAAAGGGGCACTTTTCCTCATAATATTTCTCTTCTCCCTAGATGAAAGGTTCGGAGGGAAATTTTTAGCAACCAAGTAGTTAGCTATGTCATCAAACCAGGGAGAGAGTGTTGAGATAGCAAATAGGTGTTCATTCAGAAGCTGATAATCCACCATCCCTTCCTCATCTACAGGTGGAGTTAGCCTAGATAAGAAATATGCAACAAATTTTTCCTTTCCTAGTTTATCAACAATTGTTAAATCAAACTGTTGTAATAACAATCATCTAATGATTCTAGAATTAAAATCAAGTTTATTCATTAAATATTTTATGACTGCATGTTTAGTGTGTACAAAGCTCTGATAACCAGTAATATAATTCCTAAATTTGTTTAAGGAACGGACAATGGCTAGAAGCTCCTTTTTTGTGACAGTATAATTAAGTTAAGCTTTGGATAGATTCTTGCTAATGAAATAGATGGCATATGGTAAGTTGTCTTCTAAATGCCCTAAGGCTTCCCCCACAATTTTTTCTGATGCATCTGTGTAGTTGTGGAAAGGCAGAGGAAAATTTGAATATCAAAGAATGGGGGTAGCAGTTAGCTTTTCCTTAATGAGCTCAAAATATTCTTGACAGAGAAGATACCAGAAGAACTCAAAATATTTTTCCAACAACCAAAATAATGGTGAAGCCACTTTTTTGAAGTCCTTAATGAACCTCCTCTAGTAGCCAACCAAACCTAGGAAATTTTTGACATCCCTCTGTTTTTTAGGAACATGCACCCTTTTTATGAGGGTTATTTTTTTGGGTCTACCTATATTCTTGCTTGTGATATTGAGTGGCTTAGGACTATCCCTACTCTTTTTAAGTATTCACACTTTTTTGGACTTAGGGAGAGATGCATTTTGATTCAATTTGTTAGCACTTTTCCAAAATTGGAGAGAGCTTCCTGGAAATAATACCCATAAGGTGTGAAATTATCCATGTATATTTCGACAGATTCATGGACTAGTTCAGAGAAAATGCTCAAGAATGGTCTCTAGAAAGTAGAAGGGGCATTGCAAAACCCAAAGGGAAGGACTCTGTAAGTGAAATTTCCTCAGGGACATGTGAAAGTATTATTTTCCTAGTCCTCAGGGCTATTTTGGATTTGGTTATACCCACTGAACCCATCTAGAAAGAAAAAAACTTATTCCCTGCAAAGCCATCTAGGACATGATCTATGAAGGGCAAGGGAAAATGGTCCTTTTTAGTGGCTTTTTTTAGTTCCCAGTAGTCAACACAGATTCACCACTTTCCATTCTTATTTGGGACCAGAATAAGAGGATACACCCACTCACTGTTTGATATTATATAGATGAAACCTGCATCCAACAACTTTTGCAGTTCATCCTTCACTATGTCCTTTAGAGTTGGTTTCATCCTCCTTTGGGGCTGGCACACAGTATTGCATCCTTATTTAATACAAATATGATTTGTGCACAATGAGGGATGCACCCCTTTCATGTCTTTGTAGTCCCAAGAGAATGCATCAAGGTTTTATTTCAAGAGCTAGCATATCTGCTCTTCTTATTTGGATATGAGGGATGAGTTAATATTCAGATATTTTGATGGGAAAAAGTCCATAAGCTTGGTGGTTTTAGAAGTTGAATCAACTGAGTGTAGCTCCATCCAAGGGTGGCTTTCATATTATTTGACTAGGTCATTAAGTGGAATGTCATTAGGGGGATGGTTTTGAATGATGTGGTCAAGGGGCTCATCCTCATTGGGTTTCCCCCCTCTAAGAACATTATTTATGGTATAAAATGGGTAGGGTGTGGTACTGTATACTTCATCTTCTTCCTTTTCATCCTCCAACCACAAAGGCAGGTCATGGTTAATGGAAATATGGGAAGGAGGATATAATACTAGATGTCAGAACAAGGGCCCATTCTTTATAGTCATGTTTCCATATTTGCAGCTGATATAAGGATCGACAGTGGCTAACCAAGGTCTTTCTAAAATGAGAGGATATCCATTAAACTTGGTTTTTGGCTGGAGGACCAAGAAATATATAGGATACTCCCAAGCGTTGATTGAGACCATAACATCCTCAAAAATTCCTTCTAGACCTACTATGGACCAATCTGCAAGTTGCAAAATAGTGTTGGTCTTTCTCAAAGCTCCTTGGAGGTTGAGTTTAAGCATAGTTTCCTTGGTCATCACATTGATGGAGGCCCCGAGATCAGTCAGAGTATTGGGGTTTTTGACTCCATCGATGTATACATCTACTACTGGAATTCTAGGGTCCAGGTACTTCAGGAAGATCACCCTTCCCAACATTAAGTCAGACAATTGTCCCACTACATTGATGGTGGGGGTGTCTTTCTTTTTTTTCCTATGTTTCTTAAATAATTTTTCTTTGATGAGCCTATTTCAAATAGGAACATCCTTAATGGCCCAGAGAAGGGGTATTTTCACACACAAAATTTTCAGTTCTCCCAGAAGTTCAATATCTTCTGAGGTGTGTTGACTAGAGTGGATCAGGCACTCAGGAAAAGGAGGTTGTTGGATCTTAGAGTTTCTTTCCTCATTTTCCTCCTCAACCTCTACAGGTGGATATGGACCTAAGGTTGATCTCATGTATCTCCACAACATAAGTTGGATAGGATGTTTCCCCACTGTAAAATTTTAGGGGCTGCTTGTTGTTCAGGTTCAGATTTGGTTGGGAAATAATTTGAGACAAATTAGGTGGAGCAAAATGGGTGAGATGATGGAGGTAGTAAAGTAGGTGGTTGATTGTGTTTGGGCCTCCACCCTTGTGATGGGTTACTTCACTGAGGTGGTTGAGTAGCATATTGTTGGAATGGTTGATTCACAGGTTGAGGGTGATATGGGGGGTTGTAGGGCCAAGTAGGAGGTGTATGCCATGATGGAGGAGTAGATGTGTACCAAGATTACATAGGTGCATTTTGGTTTATATGGTAGTAGGTTTAAGGTGCAGTTTGCATACCTTTATGATATGAATGAGGCCATGAGGCCTTCTCTGATTCATGAAACAAAGTTGCTCAGGTCCTCCTTCCAAACCTTGATATACAATTTTGATCCCAGGTAAGGAGGAACACTTATCTGTGGCATGATTCGCTTCACAGACTAAGCAAACCTCTATGACATTTAGTGGAAATTCATTCTGAGGATGCTTTCTATTACATATAGGGCAGAAGATGACCAAGGCCCTCTCTTCTTCCTCTTGCTTCCTCTTGATTTGCATTGTGTAAATTTGCAAAGAAAAGATGTGCAACATCTCACTTTTGAAGTCCTCCAACATATTTCCAATCTCATGCTTGATGGAGGTGGAAGAGGAATGGGTGTTTTTCATGCTTTGGCTAGCTCTACCTTTCTTCTTCGACACCCTAGAGTGATTTCTAAAGACAACTTTTATCTCCTCAGAAGGAAGCTAGTACATGTCTCCTCCAGACATCATATTTAGGGTTTCTATCACCTCTTCCCTGATCCCTTAGAGAAGTACCAATTTAATTGAGCTGGGATCAAGGGTGCAGTTGGATCTTTTATAGCTTAGCTGGAATATTTCTTCATAATCCTCTATGGATTCATCAGGTCCCATAGTCATCCTAAATATTTCCTCTTTGGTTTCCTTGGACCTACAATAGTCTCTATATTTTTTGTTAAAGGACTCTTGCATATTTGCCCAGGTAGTGATGATGTTCCTATGAAAACCCATGAAGCAGCATAAGGTTTCGCCCTTGAGGGTGGATGGGAATAGTTTTAGCTTTTCGTCATCTGAGGCATACTCATAGGTCCTGCAGACAAAAACAAACTTGAACATGAAGGTGTGAAGATCCTTAGAAATAAGTAAATGGAAATTTGTAAGGGCTAATGGACTCATGTTCTTCATTCTAGTTTCCCTATCTGTTTCCTTAATGGGAAAGATTCCTTGGGTCCTAGTCTCATCCATGACTTGAATTGGTGAAGAAGGTTCCTTGGGTGAAGAAAGTTCTTATTCTTCTCCAATAGATTCTTAAAAGATTTCAATTGGCTCACCTATGGTGTTTTCAACTTCACAGTCACTGGAGAAGAGTGAAGGGTGACTGTGTGGGGATGTAGGGGTTTTTGGTAAAAAATATCCTTGGTTATCCATATTCCTAAGACGCATGAAATTCAAACTATTTTTGCATTTTTCAATATTTTGGAATTGAATACAAAATAAAAGCATAAAATAATGCTAAAACAAAAGCAAAGCATATACTTAGACACCTCCTCGACAACGACACCAAAAAGTGGTGAGCCATGGTATTGCACCAAGAGTCCTTCAACTCCTAGAGGCTACTCTACTTTACTTTATCAACCCGGGGTTTGTAAAAAATTGGAGGTGACAATGTTATATACATAGTAGATGTATTCTACGCATACCATCCTGTTCTCATTTCTATTATGGGGTGCTACAACTAGGATATGAAGTCTGTCACACTTCTGAAAGAAAACTAAGACTGAAAATAACACATGACCATTACTCTATCAAAAATACAAGAAAATATTCTAGATCATAAAGACTTATCTAGTTATTTACAATAAAGGAAATCCACAATTAACCTAATGCAAGAAATAAAGTTAAACTAAGTGGCATTCAAGATTTAAATTGCTGAAATGAACTTGTAGAAAGGGAAACTAATCTAGGCACACATGTTGAACCAAAAGAATCATTGAAATCTATCTGTCTCATGCTTGAATTCTATGCTGAAGAATGCATCTATCAATGACCTAACTATGCTTGTAAATAACTATGTTTTGCAGCAAAAGGAGGCGCTAAGGTGACCTAAGAGGGTCTTGGGCTCATGGTTTTAGATATGAAGGTGTATTGGAGGTTGTGCTAGGTCTATATGAGGTGAAACAAAGGTTTTTGTCCGAAGAAGTGATTGACTGGCGCTACTACATGATCATCTACAACATTTCCTGTAGTGCTACATGATGTCCAGAAACGCTATAGGAAATAGGTTGAGAGTAATTTTAGGCCATAAATGGTGAGGGAAGGGGTAGGAGAGGTGAAATGAAGGTGGATCTAGGTGTATGGAAGGTATCCAAGCTTTTGACCAAGCTCATAAATTCTCTCAAATCATTTCTTGCACCTCCAAGGTGGCTCTCGGTGTTGTGGTGGAGATGTCCAAAGACATGGATATAAATGATTTAGTTGGAGGTTGGTTTATGAGGGGTGGAAACTGAAGCTAATGGTGTTGGTGGAGTCCTCCTCTGCTTCTCTACTCAAACCTGCAAGAAAAATACATGTTCATGCAATTATCATTGACAAATATATTATGATAAGGGTAGAAAAGATGAGTTGAATTTAGTAAAACCTACCTATGAACTTAAAACTGAAAAATAACTTTGAATATACAACATGTTCATGATAAACAAAGAAACATATCTTAATTTTCCAAGAAACCATAAACTAAAAGAAATTTGGGTCTATGGTGAAGATCTACCCTCCTCAAATCCTAATGGAAGAGGTGAGAGAGGGAGGCTTTAATACAGTTTTATATTTTTCTATGCTACTACAACATGAAAGGTAAAGACTAATGACAACAACATGAAATGGAAGCAACACAACTACAAAAATATGAAATGTAAGAAAACTAAATACAATGAGATGAAATGTAATCAAAATAACTACAACAACATAAAAGGTAAACACAAATACATAAGAGAGACTGAGGCCAATGGATTGGGCCCTATCTCACAAGCTCATCTCTCTAAAACTAACTCGGTGAAGAAGAAACTGAATACTCATTTTATTTCATAACCAATTCTACTACATAGAATATGAAAGTCGCAAATGTCTATTACAAGACCTAAGAGTGCTCTATCTATCTCTAAAAATTGAATCCTAAAGACTCTTGCTATGCCCTATTTATCTTAAAGGGTAGCTACCAAAAATTCCCTAAAAAGTAAATGATTTGTCTCCTTGGAGCTCGAGATAAGTGGAGATTGGCTCCACTTGCTCTTCCACTTGCTTGGTTTCCTTTGATTTTGAGTTTTCGGAGGAGAATCTCGAGGATCCCTTGGCTACCTTTAGGAGTTAAGGAGGTGGTCAACCCCCTAAAATCACTCCTAGTTTTCTACTTCGAGCCCTGATTATGAAATATTCAGCAAAAATGGCATATTCTCTTGATTTTCCGACATTTAAACCACATTAGGCATTCTAAGTATGAAAAAAATAATAAACCATCTACACTAAGCAACATATGACAATAATGCAATTAAATGTGAGAAAGAGAGACTAATAAGGCTAAAAAGTTGACAATTGACCCCTTAAAATGTACCCAATGATGGTTCTCATCAACATCCTCCTTAATAGGAATGATTAAGGTGGTTCCCATAGTGTTCAAAGAATCATACAACTTCTTCAGATAGTTGTCCCAATTTTCTAAGGGGATAGAATGATTATCTTTGGTTTTATGAACAAGCACATTCCGCCAAAATTTTCTGAGCGCGAATTTAGAAAGGTGGAGAAGATAATCCTATATTTTATTAATATATGGCCCTTTCTTCCTCTTGATGATATTTATGTATATATTGATATTAAAGAGATTATTGATTTCATTAGGAGCATCTCTGATCATTTTCTTGGCAATCTTACATTTTTGTCATACCATGAATTAGAAGTTCTATTACTCTACTTAAACGAAGTCTCATTAGAGAAATTTATAATGGTATTGGAAAGGATAGTAGTGAAATGGTAGTAAATTTTATCAATGTTATTATTATAATTCATGGAGCCTAAATCCCTCTCTAAATTCTTTAAGAAGAGGTCGACTTTAATTCTATTGAAGCAAGTGTGTCTTTTTCTTTCATTGGTCTCCTACATGTGGGTGGTATGCATAGCAAGATTGAGGGATATAGGTAGAGGGCTGTGGTCATAGTCGGGCTTGAATCCAATAAGTAGCTCAGATTTTTTAATACGATTGAGGAAGAGGGTGTCAGAAATCACATAATCCATGACATTGATACCCAACCCATGCAAAAAGGGAACTTGACCAGAGAGGGGCCACTTTTTAATACCATTAAAAATGGTTAGGTCATGCGAATTGGAAAGTTTGAGGATCTCGATGCTGAATAAGTTATCAATAATGTCTTCATATTTTCTCCAGAAATTATTAGCTAAGTTACTATCTTCATTAAGCCATACGGGGTCGGGGTTAGAGTTTTTACTTAACGTAATGGCTTGGTTAGTAGCATTTGTATCTTCCAACAAAAGGATATTACCTTCATTCCTTAGGTTGAAGATGTCTTTTTTAAATTATTGAAAGGACAATTCTTATCGAAGTTGTTTTTCTTATAGGATGTAGAGTTGATAGGAGCGAAATAGCAGATTTCAAGAAAGGTCTTATTGGTGGTAGAATCAAAGATTTTGATCCAAATGTATTGATTGAAGGGGTTGATTTTATGAAGTTAGATGTGAGAGGAAACATTGTTCCTTATATATCAGGCTATACAACCAAAACCCCCTCTGAGAGGATTTCTTATTCCAAGCAGACCAAAGAGTGAAATTGTTAAGGTGAGGGACCCTAGATTCATCATGCTCCCAAGTTTCAACTAAGAGAATAAATTAAATATCACTTGGGATCCAACTTAACATAGGAATTGTACACCATGGAAAGCCACCAGAGTTATAGAAGAGGATCAGGAGTGATACAAGTACCTATTTATCACTCATGCTTGTGACTTTATCTTTAATAATAGCTTTCCTATTCCTAATGATTGCCCATTTCCCAACCTTTCTTGCCTCCTTCACCATTTGGACTTCTTTCCTAAGTTCAACTTGGTATTCTGGAATGGTATCTTCATTTTTCAAGATTCTCCTTCCTTTTAGGCTTGGGGATTTCCTGAGTATATCCAATTTATTTTCATTACAACTGACCTTGACATGGATGAGTATGTGTTTATGCTCAAGTATATTTCCGACCCTTATTCCTTCCATGAGATAAGTTGTTTCAATTTGAAATTTTATGTTTAATTGTTCTTTAACTATTTCTAATGTGTTTTCATTGTTTTGTTCTTCTATACCCACAATTATAAGATTTAAGGCTAGTTTGTGGCGCTCATGGTCGAGTAAAATTAGTTTATTAATTTCCTCTTTGATGGGTTTAATATCTAAGTTATTTTCTATGTTATTTAGGATTGAGTTATTATGTAGTTGTTCTTTTAGATTTTTAATCTCGTTTTTCAAGGTGTCATTTTATTCAACCATTGCTTGTTTACTATGTTCTATTTCTTGAATTTTACCCTTCATTTCTTGGAGTTAAATTTCGAGTGATGATTATACGTGTTTATTTCAGAATAAATTGTATTTTACTCATAAAAAGTGGAAAAACAAGTAAATGGTTGTCAAATTTAACCCCTGCATCAACCAAATCTTAATGATGTGATTAATCTGAAAGATATTATTATTTACAATATGGATAGCTTAGTGAGAGTATTTATATTCCAATTTCTTGATCAAGTATATCATTATGTATTTGGTGAGTGAACATGCATACACCTAATTTAATAAAGTCTTGATTAGTATTTTTCTGTTATCACTATTTGGTTAAATATTTGATTAATGTTTCAAATTGAAAATCACTTGAAATATTGTTCCAACCCTATAATGTTTGAGTCACAAGTACTAGACTTTCCTGAAGCAGAGACTTCACCTAAAATCGGGTAAGTTCGAGTAGATTTTAATATATTTGAATAATTTATATAGGCACATTCTCATATTTGGAGCGTAGACATTTTTGTTAACAAAATTTTCTTGTAATTTGTTTAGAATGTTTGATTTCATGGAATATTTTCCCTCCTCCATGGAATTCCTACAAGACAAAGCTCCTCCTTTAAATGAGCTTCATGAGTAGCAGACCCTTTTCTAGGAAAGGATTCATCTTAACTTCAGTAAGTTCAACTGGCCTTTACTTTCATTTGAGGAACTTTATTAAAAATATCTAATATCAACACATTAAACATCATTTTAGCAAAATCTTATTGAAATTTAAAATAAAATGTTATATTTTCTGAAAAATAAATCTAATTAAAAATTAAACTTTGGAAATTTATTTTTAGCAATGACACGTTGTTTTTCACCCTAATATCTTCAAACTTTAATTGCATTCGCTTCAATATTTGTAGGTATACATTGTGTGTGTATTTTTTTTTTTTTTTTTTTTAAATCTTAGATGAAACTGGTAAAAGGAAATACTAAAAGTGATATGAAGGGTTGTTTAAAAATGAGATCGTCATAAAAAAATTCTATGATGGGTAGCAGGACCCGTCAAATTTAACCCTTTGGTCGATGTTTCGAACCAACTAATGTGGTTAATATCCTGAGGGTGAACCACATTAATTGGTTCGAAACATTGACCAAATAATAATAATAATAAATAAATAATAATAATAATAATAATAATAATAATAATAACAAATAATAATAATAAAATAAATAATGAATAATGAATATTATAAACCCTATAATAAATATGGTTGACCATGGTTGATTTTAATATTGAGGTAATATTTCTCACAATGCGACGTTGGACCATGGTTTACCATGGATGATGATGGATGTCACAATGTGACATTGGACCAAGGGATTGATAAACCCAAGGGATATGAATGCTTCAATTGATAAACCCAAGGGATTGATACTATAAACCCAAGGGATTAATTCTAAAACCCCAAGGTATTATAAACCCAACATAATAATATTAAAACCAAGGTATTAATATTATAAACCCAAGGAATATAAACCCTAAGATAAATATTATAAACCCAAGGGATTATAAACCCAAGGGAATAATGTAAAACCTAATGGATAAATATTATAAACCGAAGGTATATAAACCCCAATATAACTACTATAAACCCTAAAATAAACATGGCTAACCATGGTTGAGCATGAATGATTTTCGTATTCACACAATCTTTGTCACAATGCGACGTTGGACAATAGTTGGCCATGTTTGACCATCATTGATTTTCATATTGACACAATCTTTGTCACAATGCGATGTTGCACCATGGTTGAGCACAGATGACCATGGTTGACAAAATGTGACATTGGACCATGAGACAATCTTTGTCACATTGTGATCGTGGTTATTGACCATGATTGACCATGGACGTCCATTATTGATTGTAATGTCGATACAAACTTTGTCACAATGCGACATTGGACCATGGTTGATCATGGTTTATTTTCATATTGAGACAATCTTGTCACAATGCAACAATGGTTTCCATCTTAGAGGTGCCTAATAGTAATGTGTTGTGTTTTCCCCCTTTAATTTGTTGAATCCTATTCAAACACGAGTTCAGTTTCAAGATATGTTTTTTATTAAAGAAAAATGAATATAGGGTGACTCATTACCTTTTATTTAAGGAAGTTGAGTTTCATGATATGTCTTTTATTAAAGAAAAATGAATGCAGAGTGACTCGTTATCTTTATTTAAGCAAAACCACACGACGTACAATTATTTCATTGGTGGTCAAAAAGAGGTAAGCTTTTAGGCATATAAGATGTCTTTGGGTTTTGGACTATTAACATGTTTCTTTAAATAAAAGAAAAATGAACTTTTAACGAAACAAAAGCAATTTTAGAATATACTCCAAACCCATATATATATATATATATGTGGCTAATTGAAAGATAATATAAATATTTTGATATAAAGATATTAAAACCTTCATGAGTATCTAATGGCGTTGGCCCAAAGTCATTCAATGACACAATCAGAACTCTGAAGCATGCTCTTTGCACAGATAAGGTGCAGGTGAAAGCATTCGACGATGGCACGGTAGCGGACCTACACAAATAAATTTCAACAACAGGGGATAAGCAATTTTGTCTTACTTTCTTACGGACTTTCTTATATATAAACAGTAAAATGAGATGTACACATTTTTTTTATTATTTCTTTACGTTTCGTTTCATTAATATTTTCACGGACATTTAAATTTCCTAATTACAATAATGATAGCGAAGAAAATTCCAAGCTTTTCTACCATTAACGATTTTAAATTACTTTCTTGCCGACCATCTCGCCGATCATCGCATACATAAATTCCTAACATGAAGAGGTAAAAGGTCAACGTGAGTGCCCTATAAACTGAGCTGTACCAATAGTTTCTTGCATACTATCGTACAATGGCCTGCCTTTCGGCTTTGTATTCACCTGCCAACGTTCTATTCATTTGTGGCCACTGGCGAGCATCGACCACTGGGTTAGAAGCATTGTCTGTGTTGAGCTCCGAGCTGGAAGCCATGTCCATCTCTGCAGCGCTCAAAATCCAAGGATGACCTGCATCAGCAAGATCGAACGGCAATTTAGATATGTACCCCTCTGGCATTGGTATGGATTCTAGATTTCTAGAATATTTTGAAATTTACGCACAGGAGTGAGGTTAATTATTTGACATAAAATACTTCAAAAATCTACCATAACAGAAAAAAAAAATGAAAATGAAAATATTAATTTACTGAGTTTTTTTGAAACCTAGTTAAAAAGGCTAAAAATAAGATTTTTTATTTTATTTAAAAATATAAGAAGTTAAGAGCAATGTTTGCATTAGTATTATTATTATTTTCTATATTAATTTAGTACAATAAATAATATTTAATTATTATTTAAAAAAAAATAATGTAAATATTCACTTTATATAGTCAAACATATCATAGCTAGAAAATCTAATTAGAGTAAGAGAACACAGCATACTATCTTAGCACACTACTTGCTACAGTTTCTGCATTAACATAACAAGAAAGCCCAGGAGATACATGTTTTTATTAGGAAGATTTTAGATAAAAAAGTTTTAAGTATCAAGTGACCAATAATATTTATTAGTAGATAGTATTGGATAACTTATACTTTGTGGCTAAGTCACATTGTTCTGGTTTAAGTTAGGGTTAAATTATGATTAGGTTAAGTTTGAATGAGTTTTTTTGGATGAAGTTTATCTATATATATATTAAAATGCTATTATCTTTATAGAAATTGTAAAGATAAAATACAAACTTATAAAGATAAAATACAAAAACTTGAGTTGTGACCAAAAAAAATTATAAGTTTTGATGTATAGATTTGGTCAATGACTATGACTGTGGATAAAATTAGCCAAAATGAGAACTTCAAGGTTGAAGTAAGATGAATTCTGGGTTTTTACTTCAAAACGATTTTCATTCTGACAGTTCACTTACAAGCTTGAATTCTATTCATAAACAAAGTTTGCATTATCAGAAAATTCGAAATAATAACTTACTCAATATTTGATGGTAAGAAAATCGTCGCTTGGGGTCTTTCTGCAACATTCCAACAACGATTTCCTTCACAGAATCGGATATGTAGCTCCACGCACCGCTACTTAAATCTGGCTCTGTATTCTGCATTTTCTCATACATACTCTTTGCGTCCTCATTCTCCGCATCAAAAGGTTTCTTCCCACATAGAAGCACATACAACACAGCTCCTGCGCTCCATATATCAACCTCGTACGAGTACCCATTTCCGCACAGCATCTCGGGGGCAGAATATCCCAATGTGCCCACGTTATCCATAACCCTAGTTCGATTACCTGTAACAATAAAGAATCCATCAAAATAGAACACACTCTGCAAAATTAGCAAATTAATCCAAATAAAAAAAACCTGCAACATACCTTTCCAAATGGCCACATCAAAATTTCCAAGTTTAAAAGCCCACGAAGAGGAGTTTACAGTATTTGCTATAAAAATACTGGATGGTTTTACGTCTCTGTGAATGATTTTCCGCGAGTGGCAGAATTCAAGGGATTGGACAAGAGATTGGATTATTCTGGCGGTTTGTCTCTGAGATAGAATACCATGGCCATGCTCATCGAGTAAATTCTGGAGATCTCCTCCATCACAGAACTCTGAAATAATGTAGATATTTTTTGACAATCTGTCTCTCTCCGGGCAGTAGTAGGCTTTGATGCTCAATATTCCTGCGTCTCCGCCGACTAAGTGGTTTTTTAGCATACTAATCTCATTGTATGCATTCTTGGTAATGGGCATTTTTTTACAGGCGAATTCTTCTCGGGTTCTCCTGTGAATGCACTTGTGCACTACTCCCATCATTCCTTCCCCAATCACTTCCCCAATCTCATACTCCTTCTCCGCCATAAGCCTGGGATCGTCATCGCATATGTTGCAACAGGGGCACAGAAATCGTATCGCAGGCAGCATGGATTCAACTTCTTTGAAACGATTGACAATACACAGGGAAAAACAAGCAGAGTAGTTCTTTAGAAGCTAATCCGGAACCAAAGAATATAAAAAAATAAAATATAATCTTCTCAAAAATATAAATGTTAAAGTGGAGTCCTGATATTGCACGATGAATATTTCGGTGCTTGCCCTCCTCGTCTGATCTGAAGTGTTTTTGCAGAGGACGAGCCAAAGTGCGGGACGTACGAAAGCTTACGATATATGTAGCGATCGAGTTCGTACCGGAAGTGGAAGCGATTGAAATTTTAAATTTGAGAGGGGAACCGGAATGGGGTTGGGAGGAAACGAACACCCAAGATAACCGTACTCGCATCAAGTACGGAATTTTTGAATAACATGTTATTGATTATGGGTGATGATGGTCATTTTAATTATAAAATGACCATGAGAGATTATAGTTAACTATGTTGTACATCATTAAATACATATGACTAGGATTGGCGATAATTGACTATGGTTAAGTATGGTGAATCATGGTTTACCATGACCATAGTTGACCACTATTGCCATTGACAATGGTTGGTCATGGTTAAAGGGTTGAGTATGGTGAACCATGGTTTACCATGACTATAGGTGACCACTATTGCCATTGACAATGCTTGGTCATGGCTAAGCACTTGATCATGTCAACCATGGTTAACCATTTGACCACTTAATGATGGTTGACCATTTTATTTTTGTTGAGCATTTTAACATGGTTGATCATGTTTTGACTATGTTGACCATGGCTTGACCATGGTTGACCATGTTGTTTAAGGTTAAACCATGGGTTACCATGGTCAACCAAATTAATCATGTTGTTATTTGACCATGGTTGACCATTTTTGACCATGCGAGACCACTTAATCACAATTGACTGTGGCTGACCACTTGACTATGGTTGTCTAGTGGATCATGGTTGCCCATGTTTGACCATGTAGTCTATGGCTAACAATGCTTGACCACATAGAGCGATGCAAGAGCATTTATTAAGTGAACAAGACCTATAAGGTCTTTCCACATTACTAAAGGGAGTGGTTCTCTTAATTTAATTTCATTTAAATTATGATAGGGCTTTGTTTTCATAATTAGGATGCGATTCATTACATGAATGAGGCTTTAATTTTCCATTGACATAAGTTATTATAAAACTAGGTGTGATGGATCAGAAATATTGAAGCAAAATGATTTACATCACACAAGACTTAACCCTGAAATTTCCATTGACATGTAATTCACTATTTCAATTGAGTTGTCAAAAGAGTCAGAGATTTTAGGTTCGACTTTGATATTTTCTATAAATGGGTGATTTGATCCATCTCTAGTGCATCTCAACTAAATCGTTATATTGTATAAAGATGATCTTTATAAAAAAAGGAGAGACAAAATATAGAGGAAGATTCGAACAAAGTGTGTGGTTGTGAGAAGAGGTCCACAAGAATGAGAGGTTGATAATTTAAAATGTACCTAAATCTGCAAAATATCCTCTATTTTAGTATTGAATAGACGGGTTGTAAGTATTATGTGGTGGAGTGATTGGTGCCTTTATATAAATCCTTTGTTATTAATAACACATTATTTGATTCAATGATGTCTTATGTGTTTATTGAGGTTGAGGGATTGTTGAGTACCAAGCCAAATTAACTTCCCTTGAGTTTCATTTGATTGATCAAAGAGAACCTAGTGGCAAAACGAACAAGTGAGGTTTTTTTTTTCTATCAAATAATTGTTCACTGTGTAAGTTTAGTTGAGGTTTAAAGTGATATTTCAAGTCAATAAGTAAATCCTTTTGGTCGCAAAGTTCTTTCTACGTGGTTCTAAGAGAGGAATTGTTTATAACCAGGAAAGACTAGTAAAATAGGAAATTAGATATTTAGGTCATGAATTCTTCTAGGTTTGTAGTGCAATATATCAACTTAAAGGCTTGATCAGGACCAAATTTGTTCCAACATATATTTGTGAGTTTGAGGTAGGTGTATAAAGTTCCATCTAAGAAGTTCATCGAATTGGGTTCAAGGATATATCCAACACTTCACATATCATGCTTAACCAAGGCATATGCAACTTAGTTTTAACTGGAATCCAAATGAAAAATTGAGCTCAAATATTGAGGATATGTGGATACCACAACAACCATCTAAGTTTCATCTAGCACACAAAATATTCAATGGTATGATTAAGTGCTAAGGAAAATAAAGGGTGGATTTTTGGATTGAAGCAACGCTGTCTACCTAAGTGTCAAATTTTTCGGGACAACCAATTTTCATGAATCCGACAATTTTGTTTTCAAAAAATCTAATAGTAGGATTGTTTCAATCATATTTTTGATGGTGGATGGATTTAGCACCATCAAAAACCCCTGGGGTAACCAAAATATTGAAGCTTGATAGTTGTAGCTCAAATTTAGAAAAAAATATGTCGTATTTTATCAAAATTGTGCTAGAATTTCCATGGTTTTCTTGTCAAATTTGAAGCCTCATTAGTATGGAAATTGAAGCCTTGCAAGAAAAAAAAAAGGAATCAGATTGGGGAAAATTTGGATTCAAATGAAAGTATCCAAAATCAACAAGTGAAATAGTTCATAAAAGAGTATCCGAGTAAAAAAAAGGTATCCAGTGCATCAAAAAATATTGTGTATAAGCATATTTAGGAGTGTGACCAAATCTGGATTGGGGTACTGGTACATTATCTGGGATAACAATGATCTCGATGATAAAAGTATTATAAGTGAAGTGGAGGAATAGATTAAGAATTATCTAGATAAAAGGAAATTATCAAGATTAAGAACACATCTAGTGCTTATGAGTTATTAGGATCACATAAGTTGGTTGGGTGTAAGAGTATCCAGATCACATGGTCTAAAGAAAATTAGGTCCATTCGAATCATCTAGATCCCAAATTATGTGTAATTTTGGAGTTAATGAATATAATTTGGAGACACTGAAAAGACCGAGGTTAATAGGCCTTAGTTCCTTTTGGCTTAAACACTTAGTAGCAAACATTTTTTGTATGGAATTGGAGGACCTAAGCACTTGAGAGCTAAGAGTTTCTTGAATTTGAGGTTGCATGATAAATTGATGGTTGACTGTAGTTACATTGGGAAGTAATATTCATGTTGTTTGAAGATAAATCCCAATCCATAATCCTGATTAGAGGGGATTTAAGGGATCCTCCACAAAGGGGACCAAAATTGATTAAATGGGTATGGTGGAGAAAATTTAATTTGGGTCACTGAGGACCATATGGAAAGTAGATGCGTTGGCATCAATTTTGGTATCATAGTAAGAATTTAAAATTCTTATATATTTGATTTCTGATGATTGATATCATATAGGTAATTGCAAATCTAGAGTATTGATTGTATGATACTATTTTCACAGATGATTGCAAATTACAATAATAAGGTAGCAAATGATTGAAAATTTCATAGTTGCAGGTAGCAACCAGAGGAGAAGTTGGTAGTAGAAGTATATGAAACAAGCAATAGAATCTTGGTCATAAATAACCAGAAGAAGAAAACAAAGCATAGTAGCATAACACAACAAAAGGTAAAATGTGACAAAAATACTTATAGTTGTAGGTTTTAACCCTGTATAGAAATTATCTGCAAACGAATATTAAAAACAGAAAATAAAGAGTAGCGAGAGCATAAAACATAAAAAATATACATAGAGATTTTCCCCTAGATCCCAAATCGGGATGAACAGCTTGATTTTTCATTATATTCCTTTTAGTGTTACAACACATATATATACATGCCAAAGTATACATAAACTCCAATCCATTAACCCTGGATTATAACATAACCATAGTTCCCTTGACTGGATCTACAAAATACTAGGGGCCGAAAACCATCATGCTCCAAAACCATGTGCAAACTCATGCACAAAACCATGGGCGAGTCCGTCCACCGAAAAATAGGGTCCAATTTTTTTTTCCCAGGGCACTACCCTAGACCCCAAATAGCTAGGGCTACCGCCCCCCCTGTGACCCCCCTGCTGTGCCAGGCGCAACATATAGGGGGGACTATCACCCCCCCTGTGACCCCCCTGCGTTTGACTAGTCATGGAAAGAATATAACACACACCCAATATTCTCCCACTTGTTGTTTTATTTCCGCAGGGGGCCATAGGAGAGCTTAGTCATTAGCCCAACTCTACAACACCCATTGTTTCTCTACACCAAGAGAACTTCTGAGTGCTCACAGACTTCATCAATGCATACACAACATTCTTCAAAGTGTCCACCTTTACCAGCAACACTCTTTTAGCCTCAACCATATCTCTCACAAAGTGATATTGAACATCAATGTGATTTGTATTTGAATGATAAGCAAGGTTCTTAGCCAAGAAAAATTCACTTTGGTTATCACAGTCTATACTTATAGCTCGCTGATCCAACCCCATACTTGAACACAATCTATGCAACCAAACTGCTTCCTTGTTTGCATGAGTAGCTGCCATGTATTCTACCTCTGTAGTTGAAAGAGCCACTACAGATTGTCTTTTACTCATCCAACTGACTGTAACTCCAAATAGGCTAAACACATACCCAATTTTAGGTCTTCTTTGGTCCAGATCTCCAACCCAATCTGCATCAGCAAAACCACGGATGTCCAAAACTATGTCCAATCCTGGTCTTCCGTGGTAGCACAGACCATAGTCACTAGTGCCATGCAAATATCTGAAAACCCACTTCACTGTTATCCAATGCTCCTTCCCTGGTTTTGACATAAACCTGCTCAATACTCCCACTGCATGTGCAATTTCTGGTCTAGTACAGACCATTGCATACATCAGGCTACCCACTGCACTTGCATAGGGAACATGAGACATATCCTCCTCTTCTTCTTGTGTATTGGGACATTGTTCAACAGATACTTTTACACCTACAAGAATAAGAACCTTCACCAGTTTACTATCCTTTATATTGAACCTCTGCAATATTGTCTCGACATACTTCCTCTAGTTTAACGAGAGCTTCCTCTTTGTCTGGTCTCTCTTAATTTCCATGCCCAAAATATATTTTGCAGCACCAAGATCCTTCATGTCGAATTTGGAGAACAGTTGGGTCTTCAAATCTTGGATAATTTTTTTTTCATTTCTAATCAACAACATATCATCCCCATACAAGACCAAATAAATAACATGGTCACCAATTAATTTAAAATAGACACAGTGATCCTCCTTGCTTCTGGTGAAGCCAAGTCCATGTATATAGGTATCAAATTTCTCATACCACATCCTTGGTATTTGTTTTAACCCATACAAAGACTTCTTTAACCTATATACCGAGTTCTTTCTTCCCCTTCACCATAAAGTCTTCGAGGTTGTTTCATGTAGATCTCCTCTTCCGGATCCGTGTAGAAATGTTGTCTTCACATCCATACAATGCTACCTCAAAATCAAATGCAACAACAACAGATAAAAGTAATCTAATAGAAGTAACTTTGGCAACAGGAGAAAAAATATCACCAAAATCAATTCCCGGCACCTGGGAATAACCTTTTGCTACCAACCTAGCTTTGTATTTATTCACCTTGCCTTCTACATTCATCTTCTTCTTAAACACCCATTTTCTCCCAATGGGCTTCCTTCTAGCCGGAAACTCCACCAGATCCCATGTCTCATTTTTATGCAAGGATTCCATTTCATCAACCATGGCCTCCTTCCAGAGTTTTCCATATTATGAATCTATGGCCTCCCTGATGGTTCTGGGATCATCATCAGTTATAGTTAAAGAAAAATTTGAACAGAAAGAAGATGGACTATACCTTTCTGGTTTTCTTCTTTCCCGAACTGATCTTCTCATAGCTAGAGTTTGTGGCTCTTACTCTTCTGAGTATTCTTCTGTTGTAGAGTCTGATTCATCCTCCTTTAGCTCAAACTCTATCTTTTTAGGTTCCTTTGGTAGGACTTAATATTTAAAAACATCTTTCACCTCTCTAAACACCACATCTTGGCTATACACAACCTTCTTTGTTTCCAGGTTCTAAAGCTTGTAACCCTTTAAACCATCCTTATACCCAATAAAGATGCACCTTTCATATTTATTATCCAACTAGCTCCTTTCCTCATTTGGAACATGTACATATGCATCACATCCAAATACCCTCAGATGTGAAAGAGAGGGTTTCTTACCAGTCCATACCTCATGTGGAGTCTTATCCTCCGACGGTGACGAAGGTGATCTGTTAACCAAGTAACATGCAGTCTCCACTGCCTCTGCCCAAAATTCTTGTCCTAACTCGGTACCACTGAGCATGCTTCTTGTCTTTTCCATCAACATTCTATTCAGTCTTTTTGCAACTCCATTTTGTTGAGGTGTGTATGGAGTAGTCTTCTACCACGCTATACCACACTTCTTACAGAACTCTTCAAATTCCTTCTTGTAGAACTCCCCACCATTATTTGTCCTTAGCAGCTTTATATTATTATCTGTCTGATTTTCCACCAGAGCCTTAAATTCTTTAAATCTATCAAATAATTCAGATTTCTTCTTCAAGAAATAAATCCATGTATTCCTTGAGAAGTCATATATGAATGAAACATAGTACACAAACTTACCCAATGATGGAATTGGCACAGGTCCAAACACATCACTGTGCACAAGCTCTAATATCTTGTTCACCCTCTTAGCACCAGAAGGAAAACTAACTTGATTCTGCTTCCCATATACACAATGTTCACATAAATTAAAATCCAGAGAGCTATTAGACGTACCTTCTACCATACCATTTCCATGCAGTATTCGAAGGCCCTTCTCTCCAATATGTCCAATCCTTTGATGCCATAGCATGGTATTTTCTATAGAGACTGCTAGGCTTTCTGCTCCACTTTCAGGAATCACAGAACTGTTTCACCCATCAATAATAGTGCTGCCCTGAAGCTTGTACAAAGTTCCAATATGAACTCCCCACATTAATACCAGTGTTATGCGAACCATCTTACATGTATCTTTCTCGAACACTATTTTTACACCTGCATCATCAATATTTCTTATAGAAATTAGATTTTTGGCCAATGAAGGAATTTGGAGAACATCAGAAAGTGTTATAATCCTTCCAGCTTGCAGCTTCAGCTTGAATTTTCCACGCCCGATGATTCTGGCCTTCCTATCATCACCTAAGAAGACATCACTGCCATCATATTTCTCATACTCGCAGAACCATTCCATGTGGGGAGTGAAGTGAAAGGATGCATCTGAGTCAATCAACCATGACTCATGATCTATATGTGTATTTGAAGAAGAAGCCAAATACACATCCCCACCTTCATCCAAGGTGGTTTTTGCCTTTGCAGAAGGAGCATCATCAGATCCCTTTACTTTCTCAAGAGCTTTAGATATGTAGTCCTTTTTGTAGTGCCCTTCCTTTTCGCATTTCCAGCACACCTTTACAAACTTTCTAGGAGATTTAGATCTCCCTCTAGATTTAAATCTCCCACTAGAAACTTTATTCTTCTTTCTATTTTGGGACCTTCCTCGTATAGATAAGGCATCTCCATTCTGATCCTCCATATTTCTCTGTCTCATTTCATTCGACAGCAAGGCTGAGACAATGTCATCAAAATTCAAGGTAGTTGTATTGCTACCTATTGCAATAACCAGACTGTCCCACGAGTCTGGTAGAGAACACAAAAAACTGATGCACTTGTCTTCATATGAGATTTTAATATCAATAGATGACAACTGACTTACCATAGTATTGAAGGCGTTTAGATACTCTGTCACCGAGTCTCCATCCTTCATCCTCAGGTTATATAGCTTTTTCCATAGGAACAATTTATTCACCAGAGACTTAGATTGGTACAAAGTCCCAAGTTTGTCCCACAAATTATTCGTTGTAGCTTCCCCATATACATTCAACAATACTAAATCTGAGACACACAACCGTATTGTGCTCTTTTCCTTCCGATCCAACTTCTTCCAGTATTCATCTGACATTGCTGTTGGTTTAGTGCTTGGATCTACCGCGATCCACTGGTCTTTATCCTCCATTTTGAGCTTCCACAACTCAAAACTATGACCATTAAATTTCTCAATCTCTATCTTCCCACTGCTCGCCATTTTTTTTCATTGCAAGAATTGATCATGCAGATCTCCCACTTAACAGGGTCTACCAAAGGCCCGAGAAAAAAACCCCTCAGCAGCAAATGCATCCCCTTGAAGCGGAAACAACTCTGATACCAAATGTAGGTTTTAACTTTGTATAGAAATTATCTGCAAAAAAATCTTAAAAACATAAAATAAAAAATAGTGAGAGCATAAAACATAAAACATATATACACAGAGATTTTCCCCTAGATCCCAAATCGGGATGACCAGCTTGAGTTTTCATTATATTCCTTTTAGTGCTAAAACACATATATATACATGCTAAAGAATACATAAACTCCAATCCATTAACCCTGGATTAGAACATAATTGTTGTTCCCTTGACCGGATCTACAAAATACCAGGGGCTGAAAACCATCATGCCCTAAAACCATGGGCGGTTCTACCCACCGAAAAATAGGGTGCAAATTTTTTTTCCTGGGGTGCTTCCCTAGACCCTGAACAAGGGGGGCTGTCGCCCCTCTGTGACCCCCCCACGCATGACTAGTTGTGGAAAGAATATAACACATACCCAACAATAGTTAGGGAAGTTGTAAAAATGAGAATAGAAATTTCTTAAGAAGAACTATGACAACAATTAGAGGAATTGTTACAAATAAAGAAGAATAGGTAAATATTTTAAGATAAAATAGGAGCTTGAGGTAGAAATTATTATAAAGAGATGAGGTATTGGAAAGGTAACAACTTTCATCTAAGGTTGGGTTGAAGTTGTTGAGGAAACTCCATAATTTCTATTATGGGTAGAATTCTCAAGAGAAGTGAGAAGGGTTCAAATGCCTAAAAGAGCAAAGGAAGGTTAAGGGGTTCCAAAGAAGGAAACTAGAGTATACCAAAAGATCAATTTTAGGAGAGAAACTTGGTGAGGTATTTTTTAACAGGGTGATGCAGACTTGTTACTACAAATGCTACTTGAACCTCATGGTGAGCATGGAGAAGCTCACAAATAAATAAATGAATATCATTAAATGAATCAAGATAAAGGTTTTAGATAGAGGAAAACATATCAAAATGAAAAAATATGCCAAGGTGATTGACAAAAAAGAGATGGGTGATGAAGAAGTAAGCAAATAGGTTGTTGAGATGAAGGAAAAACTTCATATAATGATGATGTTGCTACAATGATGATGTGACAAAGAATATAAAAATGGATGGAAGCTAAAGAAAAATGTTAAATGGCCTATTAAGAAATTATATGTAGGAAGTTGACACATAGGATCAATGTCTTGATGGAACAAGAAAGGAAACTCAGAGAAGTTGAGCATGAACATAAACGTTTTGAAGAAGCAGTGCATCTCAACTAAATCATTATATTGTATAGATATGGTCTTTATAAAAAAGGAGAGACCAAATATAGAGTAAGAGTCAAACAAAGTGTGTGGCTGTGTGAAGAGGTCCACAATAATGAGAGGTTGAAAATTTAAAATGCCTAAATATGCAAAATATCCTTTATTTCAGTATTGAAAACACAAGTTGTAAGTATTATGTGGTGGAGTGATTGGTGCCTTTATATAAATCATTTGTTATTAAACACCTTATTTTATTGAATGATGTCTTATGTGTTTATTGAGGTTGAGGGATTGTTGAGTACCAAGCAAAATTGATTTCCCTTGAGTTTCATTTGATTGATCGAAGAAAACCTAGTTGCAAAACGAACAAGTCAGGGATTTTTTTTTCTATTGAATAATTGTTCAATGCGTAGGTTTAAGCTGAGGTTTAAAGTGAGATTTCAATTTAGGAAGTGAGTCCTTTTGGTGGAATGGCTCTTTATATGTGGTTCTAAGAGAGGAATTTTTTATAACTAGGAAAGACTAGTAAAATAGGAAATTATATATTCAGGTCATGAATTCTTCTAGGTTTGTAGTGCAACGTATAAACTTAAAAGCTTGATCAAGACCAAATTTTTTCCAACGTATATTTGTGATGTTGAGGCTGGTGTAGAAAGTTCCATATAAGAAGTGATGAAATCAATGAAAATTACCTCCCAATTTCACTCTGGAATCAAAATCGGTTGTAGTAGTCCACCTTGATGCCTACATTCTGCCTTAACCATTTGAAAATATAAACACCGAGATACAAACTCTGCCACATCCTTATTTATATTTAGCCAATAATAGAACCTATTTACTACAGTTAATGTGTTTTGATAGCTTGAGTGACCCAAATATGGTTTCACATGAAACTCCCTCAAGATCACCTTCTTGAGCTCACTGTTGTCTAACACATATATCCTGTCTCTAAATCTAACCAATCCATGTGCCAGAAGTAGTAGTCCAAATCCTATACACCTGCACCTTCACCTGTACATGTATCTATACTTGTACCACTATGTGTACTTGTAATTGTACACTATTTCTTATATACTTATCATCCTGTCGACCTTCCTGAAAAATCCTATCCTATAAATCGGTCCCATAGAAGCTCATAAATTCTGTGTGATTTACCTGAACCCGCCTATAAAGTTCATCTGCGACCCTATTCTGCTTAAATCCCTTGATGTACCTAATCTCAAAGTCAAACTCGCTAATCATGGCCAACCATATAGCTTTCCTAGCATTCAGATTCAATCAGTTAAACAAGTATATCAACCCAATGTGATCACTCATCATTACAAACCTCATGCCAAGAAGATAGTGTCTCCACATCTTAAATGCATGTACGATCACTGCTAGCTTAAGATCATGTGTTGAGTAGTTTCTCTCGTGCTCATTTAGTGGTCAGGACTCATAGCATATCACTTGTCCATCCTACATAAGGACCCCACCAAGTCCTCTCTTGCATGCATCTGTACATACTACAAACTCCTTTTCCAGATTTTCTATCATTAACACTAGAAAATGCGTCAACAATTTCTTAAGCTGCTCAAAACTGGCCTCACACTCCCCTATCTAATCAAAATTCTTACCTTTCCTCTACAATGATGTAATATGATAAGAAATTTATGATAAGTTCCTGATGAACCTCCTCTAATAACCTGCCAACTCCATGAAATATATCACCTCATCTACATTTCTAGGAGCTACCGACTCCATGATGGCCTTTATATTTTCTAGATCTACTGTAATTCCCTCCTTGGAAACAACATGTCCTAAGTAATGTACCTCAGTTTGAAAGAAACTATACTTGTTGAGCTTAGCATACAATTGATGCTCTTTCAACAATATCAACACCGATGTTGAATGATAGACATTCTCTTCCTCATTTTTAGAATATACCAATATGTAATCAATGAAAAAAATAATAAACTTATCCAAATAAGCACAATGTTCATCAAAAACATAAATGTAGCTAGATCATTAGTCAAACTGAATGGAACTACAACAAACTCGTAATGCCCATAACTGGTCCTAAATGCGGTCTTGTAGATGTCCTCTTATTTGATGTGTACCTGATGGTATCTTGATCTCAAGTAGATCTTAGAGAACACTACTTCTCCCTTAAATTGATTAAACAAGTCATCAATCCTTGGTAACAAATACCTGTTCTTGATGGCCACTTTGTTCAACTACACGTAGTTAATGCACAATCTGAGAGTAACATCCTTCTTCTTCACAAACAATACTGGTGTGCTCCATGTCAATAGATTTGGCATAATGTAACCTTTTTCAAGCATCTATTTTAGCTGCAAATTTAACTCTACCAACTTATGTGTGCTCATATTGTAAGGTGATGTTGATGCTAGAGCTGCCTCTGGTACCAAATCAATAGAAACGCCTACCTCCCTCTAAGGTGGAAACTCTAAAATATCTGTAGGAAATACATTCTAAAACTGTTGTAGAAATGGGTACTTCCTTAAAACATTTGCATCCTCAAATTACTTACCTTTGTCACTAGAAATATTCATTGTGAACAATACAAACCCTTTCCTACAATTGCACTTGGCCTGCATGGTTATCACCATCCTAACTAAAGTGGCTTTCTTCTTTACCTTTAATATTCTTTGCTCCCAATTTTCATCCAACAGTTAATGTATTTGTCATAAAAATCCACCTTGATCCTGTGATGGTATAGATAATCCATACCCAATAACACACTATCTGATCCTAATGGAAATATGTTCAAGTGCGCTGCTGTAAGAATACCATTTAACTCAAATGCACAATATTTTACCCAATGGTGAACTATTTTCTTCGTACCTATAGCCAATTGCAATAACCAAGATCCTGCATGCATTTACTTATTCAAACCACACTTATCCACCAAGTCAGGACTAACATAGCTATAATTAGATCCAATGTCAATTAAAATACAGATAACTTGATCACAACGCTTACTGTCTATCTCAATTATAGATTCATGGTGATTTTCCTGCTTATTATTGACGAATGCACAAATACGAGGAATGTTCTACCCAACATCCCCAATAGTATACGCATATCGTGCACTATATATCTTAGGCCTACCACCATGATTCCATGGAAAATCTCTCTTAAGGTGTTCCTTATCGCATGTCTAACACTCCAACCATCCAGTACCATCATCAGTATGTTGGTGTTGTGATCCATGTCCTTGTCTAACAACATTAAAATTCTTTTGCGGTGCCACATTTTATTTTTCTTCTTCATTCTAAGGCCTTGCTCTCTTAGGCTTCCATTTATCTTTACCTTTGTCCTTCCCTTTCCATCCTTGCTAAGATTCATTCTTACACTTTGATTGTTCATAACAATGCTTCAGCTTTCCAATGACTTCCTCAAGTGACCGAGGCTCATCATACTCAATATGATCTCTAAATGCTAATGGAAAACCACTGATAAATAACTAAGCTTTAGCCTTCTCATATTTAGGCTATGGTACATACCTCAATAGCTATAGAAACTTGGTTGTATACTCCTCATATGTCATCGATCCAATCATTAGTTCATAGAATTATTTAGCCTTATTGTCACAGTACCTTTCTAATAGGAATTTCTTCTTGAAAATCATTTTTAACTCATACCAAGTCAAGTCCTATGTCCTAATGTTTATGACCCACTTCACATATTCCCACCAAGTTTCTCCTTTGCCTTTCAGGATTGATATAAAAATTATGGCCTTCATATTATCTTTGTACTCATGCAACTAAAAGATTTTTTTCATCCCAAATATGAAAGCCTCTACATCTTCTGGTTTCTTCAAGTCTCCATCAAAAGTAGGTGCATTTTCTTTCTTAAATTTATCTAGCAATTATCCTCTATCACTCCTCTAGTAAGGATGATAACGATGATGATCATGATGTCTATCCAAACTAGAACTAGAATAGTACCTATACTCATCACTCCTCCTATCCGAAATGTCCAACATCCTTCCATATCTCATTGTGTCATCTGTATCCGACCTGTGTCTACCAGGATACCTACTGCCATATTCCCCATTATTCCTATCCTCCTATCCATGGCTGATCCAAAGTGGAAATTGCCACTGCAATTCTGACAAGATCTGAAGAAGTATTGCATTAACCTCTTCTTGTTTCTCTTGTGCCCGTTTGATCCTGTCATTATCTGCCTTAAAAAATCCTTATTTCTTCCTTCAATGTTCTCAATGTGTTTGTTAAATCAGAATAGTGTCCACCACTTTGCACATCTGATTCATAGGGAGAGTCTTTGTAGTCTACCATCTTGCTATTCATTTTTATATTTCTCCTCCAAGGCATAATATGTCATCTAAAACAAATCATAATAAACCAACGTACTTAGTATAATTTTGGGAGGATACCTCATCTCCAAGATAATCCAAATCAACATGATACATGTATAAAACATAATCATAACAACATATAAACATATAACAACTAAGTGTGCCAACACATAACATCATTCTAGCTAGAGTCTAGTCATTGCTACATGACCATATCTCTACACATACTATGACCTCATGCATGACGACATCAACCATACCAATGTAATTGGACAATACACAAGCATAAACATGGATAATCCACAAGTGTAAATAAATACAATACATATGCATACACACATGTAACCAATCATAAATGGAAAATCCTTGTAACAACATGTAGAAACATGTAACCAAGAATACAAGGATGATAAATTTATCAACATATAACAACATGTAACCAAGAATAAACTCATGAAGACACACTTCCCATAAAAAAAATCCTCTTTGACAAGGAAACATCACTATAACCATGACCGACACCATGCATATAAAACTAGCACATAAAACACCAGGATGATTAACACATGTGAAACCAACATGAATGCATGACAAACACACACTGCCCATCCAATAAAAGGGGTGAACCATGCTCTGATACCACTCTGTAACACCCCCATCCCACATCTACCCAAGTAAATATCCAACCAGGGTAAATATCCAACAAGAGGCAACTATGATCAGATTCAACCTCCTATGTGACCTTAAGGAAGTGGTACTAACGGAAACACATCATAAAGACCTTCCACATAAACAATAAAACTCCAAGGAACCATCCTAACCACTCAGGTAACTAGCCCCTGGGTCTCATTGATGTTTTAACCCACTATCCCTAGACTCTTGCATAGTATGGGTATGAGTGCATGTGGGAGGCTCTGGACGCTCCCACAAGCCTGGATTCCTGCATCTAGGGACAAAATTTCCTAGAGTCGTGCTTGATTTCACGAGATTTAAGGTAATTTTTTAGGTTGAGAACCCAGTGAGGTTCTATAATAATAGGATTCATAATTTTGAATTGACTTTTGATAGTCTTGTAAAATATGTACATACCTTTCTTTCTGCAAGTTTTTTTCTCATATTTTGAAAAATAAAAAAAATAAAAAAAGGGTAAAAAGACCTAAAATAAAGATCAAAGGACTTGAAAAAATATAGACCCCAAAAAAGAAAATGAAAATAAAACATGAAAGTGAGCAAGTCCAAGTGCCACTACTTTTTTACTTTTCTGCAAAATAAATAAGTATGGCAGAGTGTCAATAAATGCCATAATCCTTGATGAGTTAAATTGTTTAAAATTAACTTGTCATGTTTTCAATTTCAAGTTTTTAGATAGTGAATAAAGATTTGTCAGACAATTTAATCCTAATAGATCAGTAGATAGGTAGACAATAATGAGGAGCTCAACCGTTTAATCTGAGCCCTCAGATGAAATAAGGTAGATCTATATAGTTTATGCTTTAAAAGAATAAATGTTTCGAGGTTGCAAGAGTAAATGCACCTGCCAAATGAAGAAAAAATGTTAGAATAAGACTGGGTAGGTAGAAAGAAGTGGAGAAAGCATGTAATAATGATCATCGGGCAAAATAACTAATTTCCTGTCCCCTGTAAGTATTCACTATTCTATGCTATCAGTCAAACAGGCTCATAGCATTTCTCTGACTTTTGTTAGGACTAGACCCAAGACTCGATGACTAGCTAGTCGAAAATATTGAGTTCTTATGTTAAATCCCCATTTATCATCATTCATCCTTCATTCATACATTTTAACCTCTTTCATAAGTAAAGACTCATTCCTACTTAATGAAGCATATAAACCCATCTAATTAACTTCCATTCATTCAGATGCATACAAAAAACCCTCAAAAATACTTTATACTAAGTATTGGTGAAATGATAAGAAGACAAGATTTTCTTTAATTTTACACTTTACTTAGTCATTTTATGTATTTTGTGTGTATTACATTCCCCTTTTCATATTAACTTTTAACTTAGTTTATTAAATCCCTAAAAAATACCTTATCCTACTTATTAATTCCCTATGTTTAAATATCCCCAAAAAACCCACTATTACTATGTTTTAGACCAAAGTTTATTTCCCATGTGCTAAATCAAAAGCCCCAATTAAAATCTCTTTAGTCTAAAACTATCGGTAAGTAAATATCCCACCTCTATGGTCTTTAAACTATTCAAAAAGGTTTAAATACTATATAATAAAATAAATCACAACCATTATGTTTTTATTAAGACATCTTACAAATGTTTTAGATAAAACACATTAAACCCCGCCTCTATATACTTTAAAGCATTTATCCAATGATAAATATAAAGGTTTAAAGCATATATTAACCGCCCGCAGGCATATGATCCCCGGTCCCACCATTTTCTTTGGCCACAACTTCCCATTTAATCTGGACCCTTCGCATCCAAGCTTTAGATCCAATGGCCCAAAAGCAATACCGCATGGAAAAACTAATCGTCCGCTCGAATGAAAAATGGATGCGAAATGGGCTGTATTGACCATTTTTCCCTCTGTGACGTGTCGAGATTATATTGGATCATTTTCATTTGGTTCTAAACCACTTACTGCCCAATTTTCACATGATAACCTTTCTCTGGTTTCATTTCAAATTATGAAACCGCCTCTCGCCATTGATGAGACCTGCATTTAATGAAAATTATGGTGATTGAATCAAAAGTTTAAAACCTTTGGTTAACCTGTTTTTATGTTATCCACGCATTTACACTCTGATATAACTCTTCCCGACTCTATTAAACATTTTTAAGTAATGATTTTCGATTTATGCCCATAAGCTCTGAATTTGATCACAATTCCACCATTAAAGATTGACTAAAAGCTATTCGCCGCTTCAGTTAGCCGTTAAACACCTCATAATCAGCCGAAATCTTCCGAAAAACCTCTCAAAATCTGAATACCTACGTTTTTAAGGTATTTTCCGATAAATTAAAGCTTTCATATTCAATTTTAAACCATCTTTAATAGAACCAGGGCTTTCATTAAGAAATTCACCGAACCAAATTACCTGAAAACACCAAAAAAGAAGCCAAACCCTCGCAAAATTTTCCCAGGAAACCCTGTTTTCTATTGCAATCCTTTTAAAGCCAAATTCCTCAAATTTCATTGTCTAAAGATCAAATTTAAGGATATAAATGGCTAAAAGCTTTGAATTACCTTGAAAACCCATTTTTTCAATCAAAACCGACTCAGAAAACCCTTTTTCTGTTTTATACCATTTTTTCATCCTCAGATAATATTAATTGAGAAAAGAGCCCAAAAGGAGTCATCCTTAACCTAAATTGCTCAGTTTCATCTCTGTTAAAATAAAAACTCCTGCAAACAGTCTAATCTTGCAGTAGTTACCCAAAATTCCTAAGAAACGGCACAAGCAAACCTGAAGGATCCAAAACACCTAAATTTTAGGGATCCAAAGCCCCTAAGCCTACCCCAGTCATCACTGCCAAATCTGTTGTAATAGTAAACCCCCTTCAGCCACCTGTGGTTGCTACTGAAAGCATTCCTTTGACTGATCTTGACTATAAAATTGCAAACCCTGTTATCGAATTTAATTTGCTAGATATACACAATTAGTGTTATGAAAAATATCTAGACAAAGATGATATTCCAATTTGGGAAACTCATTTACCCAAGTATATAGTCCCATTTACTCATCCTGGTCAAGAACTCATTATACTTTTTCAAAAATACTATGAGCCAGATCAAAGGGTTATATTAAATGTTGAAAAAGAAATACTTTTTACCATTACAACCTAGTCAATTAATCAAATGCTTCAATTACAACCCGATCCCCAGGCAGTCCCTTGTCTCTAAAGGCCTTAACTCAGTTATACCTTGGCCTATATTTCCCTAAAAATTTTATGATCTTTCAGAATTTTATGTCTTCTCATGTTGATATTCCAAAGATAAATCCTCCATACTCCATAGCTAAATTTCCTGAAGGGTCTAGATATATTATCTCTATGCTATATTTTATCCTAGGATATTTTACAGATGAGTATATTGATGAATCTATTCTTAGTTTCTTGTCCACCATTTTTCCTCGTCAAACTCCATCAGTCATCTTTGACTATGGTGGCTTCATAATAGATACCATCCACTACCGGTTGACTAAATTACCCACAGAAGGAGTTTTTAGATATTCATCTTACTTTTCCATTTGTTTTTATTCTCTTAAGCAGACAAATTTCCATTTTCTTTGCAAAAGATGGATGTAGAGGGAAAGCCTCTATCAATTATCTTTTGGACTTCATTATTGAGAAAAGAATCCAATGATTTCACTTATTCGGGATTTTCAGAAATATTTTTGCATCCAACAATGAGCATATTAAACAAATCAGAACAGCCTATAATCAGTGAAGAAATGAAAAGAATATTGCAGCTTTCAGAGCAGAACAAAGTTGGAGATTGGTACCCTTATGAAAAACATACAGAACTAAGAATTTTTGGATCAAAATTGTTACCCTACAAGTTGCCTAAACATGTATGTATGAGAATTTTTGCACTTATATATCTAAGGCAAATTCTCAATTCATATTCAATTAACTTTATGGCAGCCAAAAAGAATACCCAGTTTAAATTAAAGAATCAATTTGGGCCATTCATAATCAACCACAAAGATGCAGAAAAGGAAATAACAAAGAAATTATCAAAGTTTAGATTTGATGAGAGTCTTCCATGGAATTATGATCCACAAGGGATCTTAAGCAAACTAAGGGTCAAATGTAAACTAACACCCTTTATCCATGAGTCAAAACCTGAACTAGAAAAGTTTTCCAATCAAATTGAATGGAGTGAAAACACCTTGATAGAGACAGCAAGCCAAACAGGAATAGCACCAACTTTGGAAGTTGTCAAACAACCAGAAACATCAAAAAGCGTTAGAGAAGAAGGAGGTCACACATCAAAGACAACAACTGGGACCAAATTTAAAGTAATTTATAACAAAAGGCCTAAGCTTAGTTCAGTTGATAAGAAGAAAGTAACAATTAATATTGATGAGACAGATGCTCGAGTGACCAATGATGATATAGCAACAACCATAATCAATGAAACACTTATGGAAATTCAAAAGGAAAGACCAGTAAACCAGAATGACACACAAATGATTGAGAAGCAACACAGCATGGAAGCCTATTCCTCACAGCCAGTTGAGGAAAAGGACTTGGACATAAAAGAGAGGTATAAGCTAATTAAGTAGAAGAATGAGGAGATAAAGACAAAAATATATTCTCAATTCCTGAAGCAGAAGCTTGGAAATCAGAATAGGTTATTATCAACCTTTGACTATTCCAACAATAAAATGATGATGTCATTTTTACAGCCTACTACCTCGGTACCCAAAATAGTATCAGACTATAAAAAGGTGGACCTTGAGGTACACATAGAGAATATTCATGAGTTGGACCAGATTGAGTTCCACAGACAAACCTCTGAAATGCTATATTCTACAGTGGAAACCGAAGCAATGAGTGCCAATAAAATTCAAAATACCATACTTAATATGCAAGATCAAATGAAGATGGATAAAGCATCACTTTATGCCAACGACCTAAGAATCAAATCCTTAGAGGAATTATTTTGACAGGTGGGATATGATCCCTCAAATATCCAAGAAGCAGAACTACTAATCAAGAAAAAGAATGAAGACATAGCAGCTTTGAGGAAACAACTCAAACTTCCTCAAAGTGAGCATCCACAAACAAAGGAAATCCTCCAGGATCAAAGTGAAAAAGAAGAAATGATGGAGCTCATACTTAAATTGACAGCACAAATCAAGGATATGGAAACACAAATGGACCAGCTTGTCCAAGAGAAAGAGATTGTAAAAGAGCTAGAAGTTCCTACAATTCCTACAGTCACCCCAGTGATTACTACAGCAGTGCCTTCTACTTTAGGAGAGAAATTAGTACCAAAGGGCCCACTAGAAACTGCAGTGCCAGTGACTTCAGCCACCATTTCAGCTACAGAATCTTCTACTACAAATGTACAACAAACAGATGAAGCCATGGAAGAGATGTCTTTAAAGACATATGAAATAAATAGATTGAATAAGATGATTGAAAACCTTGAGAATGAAAATAAGATTGCTCAAATCAATTCCAAAACTCATGAGCAGAAAGCAATCAAATTGGGAGAGCAGCTCAAGAATTTACAAAAGGAATTGACTTTCACAGAGCAGATCTCATATATTAAAAATCATCTCTGGGCTAATATAATTGAAGCCATTCATAATCAATGGCCTTCAATTCAGGTTATATATGAGAAGAAAGAATTGTTATTAGCAGCCCAAACAGAGATACAAAAGACAAAATATGAGTTGACTAATAAGCCTGCACAAGATTTAAAACTCATTACACTTCTAAACAGCAAGAACAGGGAAGAAATTGAAGAATTGAAAATATCAAACAATATAGAGAAAATCTTGAAAATCAAGAAGGTTGTCACTAAAAAGAGCTTAATGAACAATCTTGAAGAAAAGTGTGAAACAATGAACCTTTCCATAACTAGATTTATGGTAAAGTATACAAATCTCAGACGGAAAGGCTTACCAGACATACATGTGTTCAATGAAAAGCCTATGCCATAGAAGGATTATGAAAAAAATATCAGGGAGTTTGCTAAAGAGAAAGTAAACAAGCCACTAGCACAAGGCACTCCTACAGGCAAAGTTTTACTTCATTATTTTGAGGATTTATTTTTTCTACAGCATTAAATTAAGCACCTCTTTGTTATCAAGTCTACTTTTGCAAGATACACAGAGGTTGATGAAAACTTCAGGAAGCTAAAAAATGTCCAAATTCCAAAAGCAGAAAAGTGGCAGACTTTCATAGATTTGATGTAAATATGGAAAGTACAAATAGTGAAAAAATTACCTAAAGACAGTTAAAAGAAAGATAAAATGAAAAGACAGTTTGTTGATTTTTACTGCTAAAAGATAATTTTACAGAAGTAAAATAGTAAAACTAATGGTCAAAGAGTATCAACATTAAAGAGCATCGGGTTAAAGAGTATCAGTAGGAAAGAGTATCAGCAAAGGCAAGTCAAATGCATGAAAATATCTAACAGCCAGCAAGCAGGACACATAGGCAACCAAAAACTCCCTGTTAACAAAATAATTCTATTTATTTTGGATAAAAGAGGACAACTTGCTAGTTTGTTAAGCAACTGTCCCTTTTATTACGTAATGATATTTTATTTTTCCTAAAGTTATTCCTAGAACTCTTATAGGATATTTGTAATAATTTTTGTATAAATACTTCAATTTCAAAAGTATTCAGTGTGGAATAAAAATTTTGGAATTATTATAAACTTTTTTGTTGAACATTGGAGGCTATTGTGTGTTTGAATTCAAAGTAGCAGACTGAACAAGCTGATTGGCATCATAATTCAGGATCCCTGTGATAAGTTGATGAGTGAAGTACTTCCTACTTGTCACTGTTTCCTTTTCTAAGTTTCATGCATTCATTTTATGTTTGTTCTGTCTGAATGTGTAACTAGGAGTATTACTACAGGATTATTCAAGTGCTCCCTGTCTTTAAATTGTTGCCATTTTAATGTTTTATTCTGATTTCTGGTGCAAGGAACCCTTAATTTCTCCTTCTCCCATTTGACCTCTACTTTCTACTTCCATTTTCCAGATCAAAGGATCCTTAAGTGTCCTTTATCCCGATCATACCACCTCACAAAAAACCACTTTCCCAAATCTCTGAGGGTTATTTATCTTTCCCTGAATATATTTGTACCTTTTTGGCCTTGATTTCTAGTGCTGCTAGCTTGATTTAGACCCCATAGCCCAATAGAAAAGTAGATTTCTCTCTATCTTACCTCCAAGTGATTTTTTCCCACCAAACCCTTTAAACCAAAACCAAATTGTACTTTCATAACTAGCCTAATATTCACAAATTAAAACAAAGTTAAACTTTAAAGAGAGAGCCCTCTATGAGCCCTAGGAAGGCTAGATCCTAGAGTTTGAAGTAGGTTTGTGGTTACCTCTAGAGTTCTTTGAATTAAATCCAAAATCCCACAGCTTAAGAATTTACTAGGTGATAACGAGATCCCAAGCCATTGCCCAGAACTCAATAACAAGTTCACAAATGAAATAAAACAATCAAAAAATGATGTATTTGAAAAAACCATGACAAGGCCTAGACTAGATCCCTGCTAGCCATGAGAGGAATTTCATCAAACATATCACAAATATGTAATATTATGGGCGTAAAAAATAGATATGAGCATAGGGGTAACATACTTATCTATACTTATGCGAGAATCGCTAAGAAGCATTGTTCCATTACATCATTAGCTGCAGTATCTGTCCCCAGTAGGTCATAGATACATTGTTTACTCATTTACAAATAGCTGTAAGGATAGACATACATCAAAACTTTCATAATTCATGCTTATAACCGGCATAATACTTATTTATAAATATCAAAGATGCATCATCCATAAAATCCACATATAAACCAATACATTTATAAATCAAATACCAAGGGAATGAGCTTCTCATTAATGAATATAGAAACCAACCGAGGATGGGACTACCACGTTACACCCGACCATATATTAGCTAAGCCAATTCTTTATTCAACCAATCACCCTCATGCCATATTCCAAGCATGAATGTGGGACTCAAACTGAAAGAACCAAACAGGGCATCCCAAGGCTAAACCACCTCATCCTCATCAATAGAAATCGGGATTTATTGTAATCCACACCAGATCACTAGGCCAAAACAATAAACATGTCATAACTGACTTTACCATGATCTACCCCAATCACTAATCCAACATAAGAATGGATATCACTGGATTCTCTCCACGTAAACCGTGAGGAATTTTCATGTCTCCTAGTCTCTTAGGATTTTTAGCATAACCCATAGTCTGATTCAGGGGTCACTAGGACCTAAACCAAGATATACTCTCTAGGATTTACAGTATATCCCAAACCCGAGATTCCTAGGCCGCGATGGAGAGAAACCCACCTCTAGGCTTTACTATATATCCCGCCATTCACAGGTCAAGGATTCCTAGGCCCATCGAGGAAACACACTATACGCTTTACGACGACCCGCTTAGTATGACTCGGGGATTAATAGCCACATGTTATACCATTTCGGAGATCTACCTTTCTAGCTTCGAATCCCCACAGAAGCAATTGACTCATTCAAGAAATGAGAAATCCATCACATCATGGCTATCCAAAAATAACAAGACTGAGATTCTTTCTTGTCACACCTGGAAAAACCCATTCCATGACAGAAAAGAAAAACACACAATACCACGCATGCAAAATATAGCAAGGAAATCACACATGCAAATCAATACTTGCAAAGAATCTTGTTGTAGGTGCTTGATCCTGCTCTTCCTTACTTGCTCTTTCATTCCTCTTGCCTTCTTTTCCTTTATTGATCCAATTCCAAAGTGCTCCAAGAAAATCAAAGTGTCCAAGAGTGAGAGAGAGAGAGTAATGAGAGAGCTCCAAAACTAAACTGACAAAAGGTACCAACTGATCCTCTGAAGCATTTTTATTAACAAGGACTCTATTTTCTTCATTTTCCATTATTTTCCTTCATTTTCCTCCTCGCATGCAACCTATGACCTTTCACCTCCCTTTTATCCTAATTTCCATTATTTTCATAAATAAATGTGCCAAAAATGCCATTTTTCCTTTCCAAAGCCTTTTCCATTGCCTTTGCCAATTTCCTTAGCCATAATAAACCAAACGAACACCCACTAGGATGTATTTCCCATCATTCAGCTTGGAATAAGTGTCCCATCAACTGTGGTCATTAATTTTACTTTATTAACTTTTATTACATGGAATTTTCACTAGGTTTGTTACAAGTATTGCATAATGTAGTCATCTTGACTGATGGCTCTTGCATGTTAGTAGCCGGTGAGGTTGAAGTATCCTGATTTTTCTAATTAGTTTCCTTTGTTGTTTTCATTATATGTTAGGATGAGACATGTTAGGTATCATCTTGGTTAGTTGGAGTATTATCTTTCTTCTCCCTTTATTCCACGACTATTTCTGGAAACAAAAGAGGTGAATTTTCAATCAAGTCAATGTCAGGAATTTGATCGTTTTACTTTCTAGGTTCACTCGACTGACCTTGCTCCTACGTCGATGCTAAATTTCCATATGAAATTATTTTGGTTGAATCGACAGTCAATTCAACATTAGGAGACTGATCCTTTTTCTTACTAGGTTCATCCAACTAAACCTTGCTACTACAAAGGTATTGAATTTCCATTTAAAATAATTTTGGTTGGGGTTAACTGTGGAAGATATTTTATTTACTATTTCACCATCATCTTCTGCTTAATATTTTTAATAAAATTTTTTTTGGCCTGACCGAAGGAGTGAAAAATATCTGGTCCTATGGATGAAGCTAGGAATTACTGTGACTCCCTAGGCTTCTTGGTTGACTTACACTTTGCTTGTTTGATCTAGACTGAAATGAGAAATTTTGGCCACAACGAACTTTGAGTCTTTAAAACAAGTAGAAAGAAAGACTCAATTTAAATCTAGCCTGAGTCAAATTGAGTAAATAAAATTTCCATATCAGCGGGACAACTTGGAGGCAGTTAAATAATATGACATGGATCTTGTCACTTAATTAACTAAGTAAATTTGAGTTAGAGGGATTGGAGTTCAATTATGAATGTGTGATTGCTAAATTTTAGAAATTGAGTTCAATTATTTTCACTTGTCTTCAGTTAATTGACATCCAACTATTCATAGAGTTTGTTGAAGATCAATTTTGTGGTGGGACAATATTCCAACTCATATATATGTCAACTAATTGATCATTTAACCAAAAATAGCTAATTAATGTAAGGAATTCTAATTCCTTAGCTTAAGTGGAGATGACAAGGAATTGTAAAATCAATTGTAGACAAATATTGGCTGTACAAGTGTTGCACAAAACCAGTGATTAATCATTGGGAATTGCACAATAAATTTAGAGGAAATTCCTAAATAATAAGGGATAATTTCCTCAGTATTTGCACAAAAAAATAATAGGTTGATGGAGGCATAAAGTGGAAAAGTTTTGGACAAAGGTCCTTAGTTAATAGAGAGAACAATTATTATTTTGGAGGCTAAGCTTAGAGTTAGAGCTAGAAATTCTAATAGTTTCTCAATTCAATTTATTAATGCAAAGAGGCTTGAGGGGTTTTTCCAAGTTGGGTTCCCGTATAAATCATTGTGTATTTGTGGCTTTTATTATTGCATGTCTATGCATATTGTTCTAAATTGTGAATTTCATTCCGTAGATCGGTAGAGTATAACTGTGTCTCATAATTTTAGATTAAATTTACTAAGCAATTGCAATTCTATCAAATTTCCATATGGTATCATAGCTCTAAAATCACATTAGAACCAATATTTCGAGCTTGTCTCTCAGGAATTTCGAATTTGTAGCTTTTGTGCAACATTTTTCTTCAAGATTGGAAGAATGTATTTTAACAGACTAAGATTGGAGTATGGATTAGAGGTTAGCTCAGATTTCATAGCCTATAAGGATCGAATGTAAGTACTTCTTGATGATAATGGTGCATTAAGATATGTAAAAACTGATATTGCAAAACCCAAACAGTTAGATGGATAAAAAATATCCCAATAGAAGGAGGATGTTGCTAGAGTAAGGAGGATCATCCTGGAAGGTGTGAGAGACCACACGGTCTCAAATATCCATGGAAAAGAGACACCATTTTCTATGTGGAAGGAAATGACCGAGATGTTCAAAAATAGCAGTGACGATAGAAAATTGGCCCTAAAATAGAAACTTCTAAATATCGTGATGCGGAAAAATTACACCATTCCATATTATATCTACAGATTCACTCAAGTCCGATATGAGCTTGGATGGGTTGTGGTGAATGTTGTAGAGGATGATATGGTGATCCTAGCTCTTATAAGCCTTCTAAAATATTGTCATATCTACCGGAACTCTATGAATGGAAGGGAAAATTTACCAAATTGGGAAAGGTTGTGGTTTGATTTGGTTCAAGAAGAATTAAGGAGAAATACCAGAGGTGGAGTAACATCCAAAGAAGAGGAAGATGAATTTTTTTAGTTGGCAAAGGAATGAAAACCAAGGGTAAGAGGTCCCAATGTGAGGCTGATTCCAACCAAACCAATGGAATGAAGAAGGATCTAAGAAATATAAATGCTTCCACTTCCATGAATTTAGACACTATCCAAAAAAGTGTCTACAAAGAAAATTAAGTAAGAATCCTAGAGCAGGAGCAGGAGCGGATGCCTTGGATTCTCAATTTGAGCTAGATTTCACCCTCCTTTATTGCATGGAAAGAACAATAATAGGGCTTTATTGGTAACTATATTATGGTGCCTCATACCACATGACTTGAAACAAGGAATTTTTCAACAACTCGGAGGAGAGGGATCTTGAGATGCATATAGAACTTGGGGATGATGTGATGTACAATGCTACAAGAATTGGTACTATAACCTTTAATATGTAGTCAGTCTCCCATATTCACCTCAAAGGTGTCATGTTTATACCAAGACTGAAGAAGAACCCGATATCTATAGCATTATTGAAGGATCGAGGCGATGTTGTTATTCTCATTAAGGGGAAATACTTTCTGTAACATGTAGATATAAGGAAAGTGAAGCATATTAGAGTTAGAGTAAACAATATCTACAAGTTAGAGGTATATTTTTCCATGCATGCAATTATACGTCTTGGAATGAGGTGGGGCAATGTAGAACCTTAATCCCAGAGTTGCAGAGATGTGGGCGGGTTCCATTGAGGTGTCCTCCTCATGAATCATTACCTTGATATAGGGGCCCATAATATTCAGTAGTAGATGTATCAATGTCAATTGGTGCATTCATATTATGCAGATAACAAAGCATAGTTGATAACAGTGCAGGAGGCACAATATATAATAAACATTAGTGCAGTTTTCCTAGTAGACAGCTGCAGAGACACAATTGATTCAATGTTTTTGGATGCTTCTCAGTTATATATTTTGTAGTAGCAGAAATAACATTGTAAGGTGTTGCTATGTTAATTCTAAAGATGCTGGGTAGGGGTGGTGCAAAATCCCTTTCTTTCTAAGAGGGAGTGCTGAAAATATGTAGAAAGAAAGGCTCAATTTGACTTTAGCATTAGTCAAATTGAGTAAATCAAATTTCCACATCAGCAGGACAACTTGGAGGTAGTTAACTAGTGTGACATGGATATTGTCACTCAGTTAACTCAGTAAATTTGAGTTGTAGGGCTTGGAGTTCAGTTATGCATGTGTAATTGCTAAATTTAGCAATATAGTTTAGTTATTTTGACTTGTATTCAGTTAACAGACCTCTAACTGTTGATAGAGTCAGTTGAAGGTTAGTTGTGCAGTAGGACAACAATCCAACTCAGATATTTGTGAGTTAATTGATCAATCAACCCAAAATAGCTAATGTATGAAAGGAATTCAAGTTACTCAACTGAAGTGGAGATGAAAATACATTGTAACATTAGTTGTAGACTAATCTTGAGTGTACAAGTGTTGCATGCAATCAATGATAAATCCTTGGGAATTGTTGAATTAATTTGGAGGAAATTCCTAAATAATAGGGGCCAATTTCCTTAGGGTTTGTGAAAGGAAATAGGAGTATGATGGAGGCATAAAGTGGCTAAGTGTTGGAAAAAGGTCCTTAGTCAGTATAGAGAACAATTATTCTTTTGCAGGTTGAGCTAAGAGCTGGAGCTAGAAATTGTAATAGATTCTCTATTCATCTTATTAATGCAAAGAGCTTTTGTGGTTTTTCTTTGTTGGGTTCCCCTATAAATTGTTGTGTATTTATGGTGTTTTTTATTGCACATTTGTTACACCAATTTTTGGTCATCTAACCTGTTACTATTAGATGGACCAAAGTACACCATGTAAGACCAATTTTACCCTAGTAAAATTTCTTTCACTATGAAAAATTACTTAGTAATCCATAATTTATTAAGTTGTTTATGGTCTAAACAGGAAACCCTATGAGGAAATATTGAATAAATCCCTGTTTGTTTGAGTTTAATCAAGGGACAATTAATTAAACAACAATTTAATTAATATTCCTAGCCATATTTAACCCAAAACAGGAAAATTAATTAGATAAACCACTATTTATCTTATTATTTTCTAGGAATAATTATTTGCAACATTATTTAAATAATATTCCCTTTTAAATTTGACTAAATCATTTATAAATAATTGAATAAATCATTATTTATTTAATTATTACTCAACCACACTCTTAAAATAATAAATAAATCATTTATTTATCTATTATTTACAAATAAATGGATTTGACCAAATTCAAATCCATTTTCCCTCCAACAAAAATATTAAAATATTTCATAAAAGTTGGATCTAGATTTGGTTAAAAATATTTTAATTTTTCACCAATATGTAGACTAACTCAATATTTTTTTATAAATAGAAGGGTTTTCACATTCATTCACTACCTTTTGTTGCCTAAAGATCATTCTGTATCTATACTTTTGGTTTGGCTTTGATCCTCCATCATTGTCATATTTTTCTATCTTTTTTCTTGTCAACTCCCTTTGAGTTCCAATTTTTTTTGGGTTTTCTACACCATCAAGAGAGAGATCTTAGATCTGAAGCACTGAGGAAATACAAGAACCCATCTCATTGAGGGGGACTAGTAATATCTTTCTATGTTCCCTTCCCAGGTGTCATAAATACAAAAAATATTTAAAAATATTCTTGTCTTGTCTATTGGATGCATGGAGAAACTCTTGCTTTTGTTTTCTGTTTAATGTCTTTAACTGCATAGATCTAGATTTGTAGCATTTATTATGATCAATTAACTGCAGATCTAAGGAAATTGAAAGCCATATTTGATGTTAGGACTATTTTTTATGCACAACTAAATTGAGCTTTTTTCATACGCTTGCGATTAGAAGTCACACTAACAACTGGTGACTCCACAAGGGTTTATAATTATGACCGTTGTCATTTTTTAGATCCCTACATGACCAACTGCTTCAACCCTTAGGTTTTTTCTTCAGCTTATTGTTTTTCTTTTCTTGATGTTGTTTTTAAGCTTTAAAACCCTAAAACAGTAAAAATTATAACTTCCGTGTGTTTTTGGGCCTATTCCATAGGTGATAGGTATCAGCCACAATAGAGACGACACTTATTTCTGAACCTGCTCCCGAGATGACCGAAAGTGTAGGTTTCACTTTTTGGCCAAAACCTGTGACCCCAACTCCCAAGTAGCGAAAAACTGCCAGAAAACTGCGACCTCAGCGGAAAATAGGTCAGAAACTGTGACCTGTACTTTTTGTGGGATTTTTTCTAAGATTTTTCTGGTTTTTTTGGGCTACCGTTCAGGGTTTTCTGACCTCCCTCTCCACCCGTCTTGGACTTGTACTTGCTCTGTTTTACTTGTCGAAGTAGGAACCAAGCCCCTTAGGGCTTCAGTACACTTCCACCTTTTTAGGAGGAGTTTAGCTAAAGCAGGTCGTCTGAGATTTCAGTGTGTTCAACCATTTTTCAGATTTGATCCTATACTTTCAGATCTTTTTCAGATTGGTTATTCATCCATCCAAAAAACCTCTTTTCAGTTTTTTTTTGGTCCTCCTCTAGGGTCCCCTCCCTTTCCCTTCAGGTTGTAGCCTTTCACCACCTCATTTGCAGCACTTTTCACTCTGGTCGTTTGTTGTTTTTTGCACCTATTCTAGCAGATCTCGCCTTTAGATAGCTGTCCCTCCCGAATTTAGATCCATTGGCCATTTTGTGTGTATTGAATAGATTTTTCCTACCCATAGACTAGTTTTTGGGAAGCCCTCCTCCTTAGCTTTAAATTGATGCATATTTAGCTGTTTATTTTATGTTATATTTAGTTTACTTTATTTTATTTTCAGATTTATTTACAGTTATACAACACCTTTTTTTATTTTTTCTATACACATGTATGGATTTAATTAAAATTAACACACTTATCACATACATGCACAGTCTAGGTGAAGAGCGCCTATTTTACACCACCAAGACTATAGCATTGTAATCAATTGATCTTGCACCTCTGTGCCCTTGTTTCGACATTGTAATCATTTGATCCCGCACCTCCTTTCCCTTTTTGGTCTCTTGTCCTTTTGTGATCCGTGTCTGTTTTTCGTCATTGCACCCCCAAGTCGTTTATCCTAGAGATTTCTTGGCCTTCATCCTCAGTTTCTGTTAAAAATAATTACTCCTCCACGTAGAGATTCCGAGTTAGTCCTCCACCGAGTCCCCATTCTGACTCTGCTTCTGGTTCATCGGGTTCCCCTTCTAGTTCTATCCCCAGCTCTCCTCCTATCACCTTCACAATGTCTAGTTCAGGACCTAATGTTGGTGGTAGCCCTAACCCTAATGTTGGGAATACTACTAGTGGGACAGCAACAGGAACTATCCCGGCTGCTCCCTTGCTCCCTTATATGGTGGGCCTCAGTCTTCCCGATTTTAAGCAGTTGATCAATGACCCAATACACCATGATCTTGGTTGGCCTACTATGCCAACCAAGCTCCCTTCATACATCCCCAAGTTTGAAGGTCTTGCTAGAGAGGATCATATAAACCATGTTTGTTCTTTCCACATGTGGTGTTCGTCTAACTCCATCATTGATGACTCTATCCGTCTTCAGTTTTTCCAGCATACGCTTACTAGAGAAGCTTCCAAGTGGTATATCGAACAGGCCTCCTCCTCTCATGCTACTTTTGTGACTCTACTTGAGATTTTCTCTATTATGATATTAGTACGGAACTTTTGACATCTTTATGTGTCGTCTACAACCCGCCTATCCGGTCATGTTTACGAATGGCGGAGAAGAAAGGGCCTATGTGGAATTTTACCTTGAAGACCGTGTCTACATGGACTAGTTTCTTAGATCCTTTTTGTTTTCTATTGGTAAAGACATCACATCTCACTTTCCTCGGACCAAGGAAGCTACCCTCTAGATTGAGTTGAAATATGACCTAATCTACACACAATTTGGTTATGTTTATATCATCTTACATGATCTCCCTAGACCCAGTGGTGCCAACGCACCGAGGGCATCCCATGCCACCAATAGTATCGTTGGAGCCCTTTCACATTGGTACACTCATCCTTCCATCGGTTATGGTTTCCCTCAGGGAGGGGCCAGCTCCTTCAACACCCCAAGCCCCTCCCTCATTAGGGAATTTTGAGGTCACAAAATGGGGGTGTGGAAAAATATACAACTAAAATAAAATTTATAAGAGACAATAGGATTCAAGATGATGATGTCAACCATGGGGGATGATTTACCATTTTTTAAATAAAAGGGTAAAAATATTAAAAAATAATAAAATAATAAAACTACTTTTTCAACTTGTATTTTCAACTTATCCCCCACAATTTTTACTCAAATTTCGAGTGGGAATACTCATTGGATGCAAAATTTAATTCCTCATCCAAGGAGTACCCATGTTGCATACTTTCAATGAACTCTGCTACATGAAAAATGGGAAATACATAAAAAAAACGTGATTACAATCACGTTTTTTATGTATTTCTCATTTTTCATGTAGTAGGACCCATCGAAAGTATGCAACATGGGTACTCCTTGGATGAGGAATTAAATTTGCATCAATAGTATTCTTAGGCTAGTAAATCACTAGCCCGAATAAGTTCAAGATGCAGTTGCGTAGTTTTTCTTTTTCCCTCCCAAAGGTGATGATGTGTCCAAATATTATTTTCTTATTTCCACTATTATTTTATAATTTCCTTAGGAGGCCCATTTTAGACCTCAAATTCCCTAATGGTAGCATGTACCTAGGATATGACATGCCTCATCCTTTTCCCCAGCTGTTTGTCAAGTGTTTCTGACTCCTTATTATCCATTATCCACGGCACAGTGCTCCGACTCCTCCGGCATTAGCGCCTTAGCCTCCCTTGCACCTCATCCTCCCTTGCATTCTCAACCCCCGCAATAGCAGCCACCACCCCCATAGGGTCAGGTGTATGCATAGCAGGGTGCAACTAATCCTCCTACTTCCAAAAAGAAGAGGAAGGACAACCAAAACCAATCTGACCCAGGTAATCTAGGACCCAATCCCCAAGGGAATGCACCTAACAAAGAAACCCAGCAACAGGGCACTCAGCCCAAGCAGGATAGGCCTATTCACATGAACAAACCTAGTTCTTGTTGTGATGTCTATGGTCAATACACCCATGATTGTCCTCTTTTACCTTAGATGTGAGAGATGTGGGAAGAACAAGTAGCATTCCGAGGAAAACAAGCCTCCCCTTCGGTTCCTCCTAATGCTGCACCTATCCAACCAGCTGTGTTTACCAATCCTTTTGCCCAGCAAGGATTCGTGGCTACCCAACCCGCTAATAGTCAAGAAGCCACTCAAAATCCTCCATCTAGTACCTCTGATTGCAAGATCCTTATGATGAAATCTAACCAACCCATTATTGTTGACCTCAACCTTCAGACTCGGTCTTGTCAGTACAACAAGACCCCCACTACATCTGCCCCCGAGCCACCTTCTTCAGGTCCCACATAGCCTCTTTCGACACCTAATGGTCCTTTACTGATCCCTCAGCCTATGACAAAGGTTCATACCAAGATCCCCAAGGGACCATTACACCGAAATGATGCTTTTGGTAAATCTTCCCATTCGTATAGTATAGTAGATGACTTGGCACAATCCCCTACTACCATGTCAATGTTGGAAGTCCTCCAACCGTTCCCTTCAAAATAAAAATCTTTACTAACTTCCATGGGCACTATTGGTCCTTCAGATGATTGTTTAATTGTCTTTGATGTTGACCGTTTAGAACGTCCCCCCTTCCTGCCTCCATCACCTTCCAAATCCCTGTCAAGAACTGGAATGCCAATGTCTCCCGTTGTATCGTTAATGAGGGGGCATCCACCTATGTGATGTTCGATTCGGTTTGGAAGCAACTAGGATCTCCTGAGTTGGACCCTTCATTATCACCTTATGAGCGTGGGATGGCCACTCTTCCCAGCCCCTTGGCATGTTCTGCAATTGTCCTATTACTCTTATGGGCAAGACTATTTGTGTTGACGTAGAAGTTATTGATGCTCCCTTAGATTAAAAAATTCTATTAGGCGTAGCTACACTTATGTGATGTCTGCTGTCCCATCTGCGGTTCACCGTAAGATGTGATTTCCTCACAATGAAAATATTGTCACCATCGACCAGTTGAAATATTACGAACTGAAGTCTTAGACCTCCCCTAGGTCCATCATCTCTTCGGTGGAAAATAAACAAATAGTCTAACCTTTGACGACTGTCTCATCCAGAGTCTACAAAGAATCCTCTTTGCTTGGTTCATTCCATGGTCTTTCTCCCACTATGTATGATCCCAGCTTGTTTAACATTTCCATGATGCAATTGTCTCGGTCCAACCTCAAATAGACTGGTTCGACTATTCAGCATCCTCTCCCTCCGCAACCTACTCCTAGCACCTAGACTCAACCTTCAGAATTCCCTCTTTAAGGCCCCTTATTTGCAGCTAGTATTCATGAGCCTATCTACCCTCCTAGAATGGTTCCTCCTAGCCTTAACCATCTCAGAGCTGTCCCGCCTGGCCATTACCCTTCTGGTCATATACCGTTTCTAGCTTGCCCTCCTGGAGTATTTTTGGTGCCTGTTATGGCTACCTTATCTCTTCCTAACATGACCCTGGGGATCCTAGTCTGGTACATTGATCCTCCTTGTATGTGCCTTAGCCACCTTAATAAGAGCCTACTCCTGTTGCGAAAGCTTCGAGTGACAGGGGAAAAGCTCGCACGAAGTAACCTAAAGACAAGGTTTCTTAGATAACCCTAGCTCCTTCTCAGCCTCCAAAGCGTACCCGCCTGTGTGCTTTGTGTGATGTTGTCAGTCATGCCACCCATCATTGTCTTGAATTGCTTCACATCAAGCCCATGTTTAATGTCATGTTTCCTGAGTCTAAGGTCCCTAAAGGCTCTGTTTCTTCCTCGAATGCATCCAAAAACCCCAAGAATATTCACACCAACCACCGCTGTGCTTCGTGTGATCTCCATGGTTATTATACCCACATTTTTCCCTACCTCAAGCATTACCACACCTCTTTGGAGGTAGTTCGGGAGTACGAGATTGAACAGAACCAATTTTCTTATCCCGTACTTGCGTAGTATGCTTCAGGCCAACCTGAGGATACCTCTTCTCCCATTGACATTCCCCCTATCAATGTCGAGATGATGGAGTCTTCGGCCACTATCCTCTACCTGTCATCATTTATGAGAGCCACAATGGAAGAGCCCTCTGGGACTTCCCCTTCTGTTTCGCTTGAACTCCCTTCATTGATCAACCTAGGCTCAACATCAGTCGATCCGTTATCTGCTTGTTCTTCCATCACCCCCCGTGAAAATGCGCATGTGAACCTTTATTCTCAAGAAGATGAGTCAAGTAGCTTTGTCGTGTCATGTGGTTACCCTTCCACTAGTCACCCCATATTGTACTGTGATGATGACATCATGGAAGCCTTTTCCACTCCTAACTTCATCTTTCCCGCCCATAAGAGGAATGGCACCATCCATTTCTATAGTGACTTTCATGACCTAAGCATAAGTTGCCACCATGGCAGCTCCCACACACCACCTAAAGGTCGGTGTGTGGGTGGTAGAAATCCTACCCAAAGCTATCCCTTTAGTAGTGTTTGTTTTATTTCTACCTTGCGTTCGGGTTGCCAACATTGTTCATCATCCTCTCATTTGTTATCTTGTTTCCACACCATATATTGATTATGTTGATGGTGCAAGTCGCTACTCCAAAAATCTAGCCTCGGTAGGTTGGTCCATTTTTACCCCTTTGCATTCGCTTGTTCTCTGTAACAACATATGCATTGGTACTGCCACCAAAAACCAGGCCGAATATGATGTAGTGTGAGTTTTATTAGCTGATGCCCTTTCCCGTTGCATCCTTCACCTTCATGTTCATTTATATTCCTTACTTCTTGTGATGCAATTGAATGGTGTCTATCGTGTGCATAATCCTATCCTGTTTAGAAGATATTTACGAGTGAAGATTTTGATGCATGAATTTGAAATAATTACATTCATTCATGTAAATAGAGCACAAAATCACTATGTAGATATCATTGCAAATAATATTCTAGATTGGCATTTATTACACACATTTCACACAAGACAATAACAATAAACCATAAAACGGTGCATATCCATTATATGTGTGGATCAAAATGTTTTAGAGTCCATCAACTCTGATACATGCGACATGCCCATAGCATGTTACAAAAACTCAAAACTGGGGGCACCACATGCCCCTACATCTAATTACTATATGGAGGAGCTTAGGCCAATGGCTCGGCTCCGACAACTCATAGATCACGCATCCCCTGTTTGGCCATCACCATGAGTCGCATGACCCCTCTCCACTCTAGGGGCAGACCAATACATGGATCTATGTACTGGTCATCAAGATCTTGTCATACACGCTCTAAAACACCAATCAAAAGCCTCTCACATCTACAATGGATGTCCTCGAGGAGGGCAACTGAATCCTCATTTTGTGGACCCCTCGACCCACCTGGTGCTGCAGCTCCTAATGCTGTAGGTCACCCCATATACTCAGCCAGTTTCATCGGTGATATATCTGCATACCAAAAGTGAATGAATCAGTACCAAATACAATATTATGAAACTTTAAAGTGCACATAAAATATTAGAAACTTTCACTTACCATTGAGCCCCCATGCTCGACCAGGCGGCAGTGGAAAGTCTGAGTCGTCATGATAACTCATCCCATTATAGGGATAGTCATCTATGTACAGTGGCATCTGATCCCAATGAGGGAATAAATCAGGTCTGAACACCTATTCGATTTCCCCACTTCCCCCTCTGCATAGTAGGCACCCCCAATGGCGCATCCTGGGCTCTCTCAGGCCCCCATCCTCGATCTGTATGCGAGGCCGAAGTGTTGAGATCTTCTCAAAGAAGAGTGTGCATAACACTATGCCATATGCACAGTCGTGGTTCACCTGTCGCTTGCATAGCGAAAAATGTCATTTCAAAGATGAAAACATCATTTGGGCCCACCCATAGTAGGTCCCACTCAACACACCCTCAACAAGCATCATCTAACCCCCAGTGATGTGGTGGAGTGCCTGGTTTCCCAGGATCCACAGCACCAATGTGGCCATAACACAAGTTTCTAGCTGCTCTAGATCCCCGACTGGTATCCGTGTCCCCTTCACATGGAGACTTGGTCGACAATGGCATTCCATAAACTCCATAATGTTCCACTCCCGCAGTAACACTGGCTGAGTATTTTCCACCATCCCAAGTGGCGGGAGA